>MQRK01216816.1:5204-15228 GCA_001938485.1 Girardia tigrina
AAAAGGAAGTGACAGACTTGTTTTCATTTTTGTACCCTGAAAAGTTGTCGAACATTTCTAACGAAGACCTAGAGGTGGAAGTAAAAAGATTAATCGAGTCCTACCCAAAGGATATAAGCAAAGATCTGCTAGCTGAAATTCGTGCATTTCGACGGGAATTTAGCCTGGAGGTCCAAAAGATGAGCACTGTTTCTGATATCCTCCAGCTATTGGTGTAGTTGAAAATGGTTGCATGTATGTCAGAACTGTGTACAGCCTGTGTTCTCTTCATCACCATCCCTGTGACAGTGGCAAGCTGCGAGCGGTCATTCTCTAAACAGAAACTGATCAAGACATACCTCCGATCTACTATTTCCCAAGAACGAATGGCAGGACTGGCCCTACTATCTATCGAAAATGAGCAAGTCAAGATCCTGAACGAAGATGAACTAATTACGGCTTTTGCTAACAAGAAGTCACGCCATGAAATTTTTTAACCTTTCTATTGACTTATTGCTGAGTGCTGAATATGCTATCAACTATTCATAATAACTGTGAGTCTGAGAATCTGTTGCGAATAAAAGTTGTCTGACTAGGGTATTTGTTTTGCTTGTCGTGACAGCCTGAGGCTAACAGATTACCGAACGAAAATTTTCTAAAACAATATTGTTAAAGCTTAAACAAGTGAGAGTAATTATTACAACCATATTTATGTAACGTTCCATCAAAATTAAGTGCTTTCGTGAAAAATTTTGTAATGTGATAGGGGCGATAGTAACCCACAAGCATTTTGTCCATGGGCCCCTGAGGGGAGTGCTACGCTACTGGTTGTACACAATTTTGAATTTGGATTTAAATAAATCGTTGTATAGATTATTCTTGTGTTCTAAGAAGAACAATATATATGTCTTTTTGTCTCCTTTATTTTGATATCTTTCATATTTTTGAGTACGTCTACTTTAATTACGTTGAATTGTGCTCTTTTATCCAATAGATATCGTATTTTTCTATTTTTTATTTGAAATTCTACACTAGATCTTCTTTTTAGTCCTTCGTATTCTATATTAAACTTTGATATTTTCATTATATGTGATTTTTTCTTCATCTTTTCATGTGATCATAGTTTCGCATTTCTCATTGGGTATTTCGTTCACACCATCTAATATACATAATTAATTATGAATATTTTCAACAAAATCCCATATCAAACATAAGTCATCAAACATACAGTCAAGCATACACATACATTCGTTTCTTAGTGAAGTGCACTGATCACTTCTCTCTGTGATCGTGCCTCCTCGTTTCCCTGTTCGTCTCTGAAATTTCTCTTATTTGTAATATTATTTCTTCTTATTAGACTTCCTCTTTTATTCGATCTTTTCGACATTCTTTCCCACTCATCATCATAGTCTTCTAATTCTGCTACTTGGTCTCTTCTATTCGGATATACCATCATTCCTCTGTACCGTGTGTTCGTGTATTCTTTTCGGTCACTACTTCCATTTATTCTATCTTCGATTCCCAATTTTTCAATCACTCTCATAGCATTGTGTTCTCACAAGCCATTTCTTATTAAAATGGTTATATTTGACATTTGGGCATTCCCGTCTCACGTGACCTTATTCATGGCAGGACCAACATGTGATCCTTCTCGCTTTAAAATATCTTCTTTGTTCTTGTTCTACATTCTACTTTCTTCCATTCTTTATTTTCCTTTGTCGTGAACGCGTCCACTCTTATATTCCTGTCCTTCAGTTCAAAAATAAATTTTCTCTTGAATATTCTTTATATCTTCTACTTCTGTAGCATTTCTCAGAGTCATTTCTCACTTAACTTCTCTATCTTCGGTGGAGTTGGCGTACGCAAGATCTACAAGTTCCTTTTCCCCAGATTTTTATCTACTGGTTTCTCCACTAGGTTATCAATCTTTTTAAATACTTTTAATGGATTTTTATCCCCGATTCTAATCTCTACCAGTTCCTTCATTATCTCTAAGCTTTTCTTCTCTTTCTAGAATGCACTTCTCATTCTTGTTTCTCAGCTGTCTCCTTGTGTTTTCTAATATTTGCTCATTGACACTGGGGTCATGAATGCAGCAACTAATATTGCTTTCTTGAATCTAAAGATTTTTGAATATCTTTCAAAGCTTATTAGAAAGTCTTTTAATTTTGAATCTAATCCATCGAATGTCTCCGGCTCCATAATAATTGGTGTCACATGGTCGTATATCAAGAACAGTGAGACAATTTTCATTTGAATTTTTATTTTTATCATATGTAGAGTAATCACAACTATCGGAAGATAGTTTTCTGTTTTACGTCGTTCTATTTGGTTTTTTATTTCTATTTTTAATCATAATTATTCGAATGTTTTTTCCAAATCTTTTTAAAATATGTAATTTCCAAAAATATTAATTAAAAATAATAATTTTAAACATTTCTTTAGAAAAACTCAAAATAATAAAAATTTTGTCGAATTGTAAAAAATGAATTTAAGTTAAATTTTATTATTTTTATTTATGTCTAATTAAATGCCTTTACTTTTTTTAAAAAAAATATTAAACTTGATTTTAATTGTTAATTTTTCAAATAAACTTATCAAATTATTATTTTAATTATATTTGAAAAGTCAATCTCAATAAATACGAAAAAATAGCAATTTCCCTCTGGGTAGGAGAATCACCATTCTAAGTTTAACATACTCGAATCAAAATTCAGCATTAATTCACAATCACACTATTTAAAATATTCTTCACACCCTGTTGCAAATATAATCAATCACCAATTTTCCAACTTGTTGAAAATTCCAATTCCAATTTCAACATACTCAGAATCCAAAATACCTTATACATATTCCTCACAGTTCTTATTAACAGTTTTAAATATTAAAATCGCAAATTTTTATTTTTATTAAGGTCAAATAAAATTAATTGCATATCATTTTCAAATTACAATATTAATTTAAAAAAATCATTAATCTATAATAATATTAATAATTAATTAATAAATTCGTAATGGAAGATCGAATAATATTTCAACCGAGCGGTTTACTGAGAGACTCTCGCGTCTATAACATAGAATGTGATCTCGATTTTTTGCCCCCAATCGAAATCATTGATAAAATAATGATCGACTTTGTCATGTATCGAATTAGTGTGAGAGGCTTTCCAGATCTGAATATATTTCCGAATAAAGTCGGCAGAACGAAATATCATTATGTTACGAATGATATATTGAATAAGTTGACTGACAAAGCCGACGAATTCGAGCGACAATATTACCCGAGATTTGAGAACAGAAAAAGTCTGTTAGAAAAGATTCCTGAAAGAGCGTTTCTCGATTTTATCGATACGCTTCACGGAATCTTTGAGGACAACCAGATCAATTGGGGACGAATTATCGGATATTTCACATTCGTCGGTTCCTACTGCACCGCTTGTATTGAGCATGGAATGGTGAGAATCGTTTACAATCTTGTCGAGTACGCGATTAAATACATGAACAATAATCTGAGTGTTTGGATGGCTGGGAACGGGGGCTGGCGAGGATTGGCTCTTGCGCTGTCCACCGAGTCCTTTGAGTTAAGATTTTGAATAATCGTATTGGCATATCAAAGTGGCCAACGCTAGTAAATGTATGATATTATTCAGAGTATTTTGTAAAATGATACTAAAAAATGAATGATTTTTTTAAAAAGTAAATAAATAATTATTATATTGAGTGTTATGAACGCTAATTTCTTTATTGATATTATATACCGTATTTGCCAGACTATAAGGCGCGAAACTTCAAATGTGCCAGCTATAAAAACACTAATAAATCAAAAGAGTGTCTGGCTAGATACCTCAATAAGGCTCAAACTAAACGAAGCTAAAAATGTCGAAATATCATCGAATCAACTAGATCAGCCATACGATGGAAGAATCCTACTAAAAAACCAAGGATATTCCAGAAACTGAAAGTCATTTAGCAATGGAACCTCACACTATCTCGACGGTGGTGAATGAAATGATCAATACTGCAGAAACACATCTGTTTTTTGGGATCGTAAACTTTTTTATTAAAGCAAGTATTATGTCTATTTCGCAGCTGTATAAGGTTCACAAATACAGCCAAAGGTATGCAGAACCATGGAAGCACAATCCATGGATGGTTGCTACTTACAGCGGAACCAAAAAGTTCTCATAGACTGAAGCAATCCGACCTTATATTGGGCCTCTAGGATAACTGATAGATACTCTTTGGTTTAGGTGAACCCTCTAAAGAGGCTCAATATCATTGAAAGAGATTTGAGACCCATATTACATCGTTATTTATAAACCCAGGTTAGTAAGCATGCATAACCTTGTCGAACAAGGAAGGTTCATAATCATTGATTACACAGTTAAATAGCAACAAATGTTTTCCTTTTAATTCATTTAAAAAATCTTAATATCAGAAATATTTCAATTATAAAGTTACCATGTTAATAGATAAACATATCTTTTTAAAAGAAATATTTCCAATTTTTATTATTATAAAATTTTCTTTTTTTTTGAAAAATCTTAGATTCAACTTTTAATTTTGATTTATAATCTTATAAAACTTGCATTTTTATAATAATGTTTTTTTAAAAATAAAATTCTCACTAAAAATTTAGACTTTAATTTAAAATATTTCCAACTCGAAAATTTTCCAATATTCTAATTTATAAAACATTTTTTGCCCCACAATTGCTTCGTCTATATTTTATTTATGAAATATTTTTAAGTATATTGAAAATTACTTTCATAGATTTTAAATAGTAAAATTCTATAACTTAAGAGAACTCCCAAGTATAAAAAATTAAAAATATAATTCCAAAAACTATTTGATTGAAAATCGTCGATTGATAATTTATTTTTTCCAATTAATTAATGTAAAATGGAAATAAACACTCAAAAATAATTAATCGTTGTTTAAATTTACGAATTATTCATGCAAATGTTATTTGAGCGCGCTGTTTGAAAATAATTTACATTCAACTGGATGTCCTCGAATTTGAGAAGGTATGTCACTGATTTATTGTAGTTGGTCTGCGGATTCGATAAATTTTCATGAATTCATAATTAGAGGAATAAATTCAAACTTTATATATAGAAATATTTCAAATTTTAAATTATTTTTATGATAGTAAATGAAAGCGTGAAATAACAATTCGACTAATGATAGAACTGCCCTTCGATACTCACCGTGTATTTATTGGACCAGTTTACAAGTGCGAGTCATGTGAATACTCGTGATAGTCGAATTTACTTTAAATTCTTGCTTCTAAATAAACTGTAAAATTTAAAAGTAAAACAAAAAAGCAAATTTAGAAATGAAAAAACAAAACTTTAAAAATTAAATAAAAAGCAAGAACTATAAGAAAATAAAAATACGAATATTTAAAAATTAAAAATTGATAAATGAAATAAAAAAAATTTTAAATTGAATTTCAAATATATTTATTATTTAGTAAAAAGTTTAAATTGATTGGCAAAAAACAATTTATTGGTTGACCGAAAATGGTGTATCAATTTACAGTCAAATTTGACCTTATTATTATGAATCAAGTTTGGTTGTTTCACTGCGTATTGCACGCTTTATATCAATTCGCTCTGTTTGTCTGTTTGGTACAAGACTTTTAGTCATCGGTGTTATATTTTTCTTAAAATCGGTTCTGTGATAAAACAGTACAAGATAAAACGGAACATTATTAATTATATGTCCATCATATGCGAAGCTAATTAAAGATACTCTTGATTCTATTTATCAAAAGTTACAAAATCAAACTGATAACTCTAAGAATAATATACAAAATATTGATAATCTAGTAAATATTACCTTAAAAATACCATTCTTTGAGGGATTAAATTATATCAAAAAATCATTAATGAAAAGAATTTCAGGAAATTTTAAATCGAGAGTAATCTTTACCACTAATAAAGTATCAAGTTTCTTTTCAAATAAATCTAAAACTCATTTGAGTGTGCAAGCAAACCTAGTATATCAATTTAAATGTTAAAAGTGCGAATGTCACATTAGAGAAACGAACCGTCATCTCCGAACTAGAATTGCTGAACATACTCAATCGAGTTGAAATAGCTTCATTCTTAATCATCTATTAAATTGCAAAGATCCGAAATAAAGTACATAAATAATAAAGAATTTAAAATATTGTGTAAAAATTTTGATAATTACAATGAGAGGATAATCACCGAAGCATTGTTAATTATGCATTTTAAAGCATGCTTAAAGGTCGCCGGACAATTTTATACACCTATATGTGCAAACGTAGAGTTTTTTAGATTTTCCGAAAAATATTGAAATGTTTTTGCGTTTTTGTAACGTAAATCTATTAGTCGCCGGAAAATTAAATATGTTTAAATATTAAGAAGAAAGATTGTAGAAAATTTAATAATAGAATCAATAATAAAAAAGAAAAAAATATTTTGCATATTATTCTTAGAGTTATCAGTTTGATTTTGTAATTTTTGATAAATATAATCAAGAGTATCTTTAATTAGCTTTGTATATGATGGACATATAATTAATTATGTTAATAATGTTTTGTTTTATCACTGTTCTGTTTTGTTTTATCAAGAACAGTTTATCACTGAACAGTGATAAAACAAAAAATTATTAACATAATTAATTATATGTCCATCATATGTATTAAGAACATTTAGACAAGTCGCGTTTGAACTTTTATTACAATCACATTTAGGCTCATTATGACTCTCAGAAAGTCTTTCATCGTTTGTCATCCTTCTAATTGGTTTTCTTAATTCTATTTTTAATCATGATTATTCGAACAATTTTTCTAAATTATTTTTTAAAATATTTAACCTCTAAAAATATTAATTAAAAATAATAATTTTTACAATTTCTAATAAAACCCAAAATTATAAAAATGTTATCAAATCATAAAAATGCATTTAATTTAAATTTTACTAAAAAATATTAATTTTTAAAATTAAAAATATGAACTTATCAAATGATTATTTTAAATATGTTCGAATAATCAATCACTTTAAATTTAAATAAAAATACCAATTTTCATCTGGGTGGGAGAATCACAAATCTAAATTCAACATACTTAAATCAACATACATCATCACTACATTTACACATTCAAACAATTTAAAATATTCCTCACAATATACAAAGCTAATTAAAGATACTCCTAATAAAACAAAAGAATGATAAAACAAATTTTGCATATGATGGACATCTAATTAATTATGTTAATAATGTTTTGTTTTATCACTGTTCTGTTTTATCATTGGTCTGTTTTATCCGGTCACATTTAAAATCATATCTCAAAATACTTTAGAAATTAAAATAAGCAATTCCAAAAATTAAAAATTACCAAATTAAAAAACTACTAATTAGATGTCATCTAAAAACTGACTAGTTGTATAAGAAACAAATAGCTTTTTTCATCTTTTATCAGACATGGATCCCAGTGAGATTCAGTGTCACAAAATTGTACTTGCAAGAATAATATAATCTTAAATCATTAAGTCTTGTAATTTTAAATAACTTATCCCTAATTTTTATTAATGATTGCAGCAGTTTTATTAAATTTAAATAAAATTGCAAAGTAACAACATTTTTACAGTTAATTTTTACAATTTATAGTTAAATATTAATGTGACACTATACCTGACTGTATTATCATGAATCAATTTTGGATGTTTTTTTAAATTATTTCTTATTAAAATTCTCTGCACTTAATTTAAAAATTTTTGGAAGACAGTGACGTGTGAAGCTTTATTTAAATAATTTTTTGATTCTAAAATTAAGGTTCAAAATAGGAAACGTTAAAAAATAATTTGTTCTGAAGATGACGTCTAAACCCTAGAAAATAATAAACAACATAAAATTTAATTGGCTTATTTATTTTGATTTCCATCAACTACCAATATGTGTAATTTTTTGAGTCTACTCAAATTTTTAACGGGACTTAATAATTTGTCCGACTTAAGCGAATTCTACTGTATTAAACAAATATTAGAAAAAAACTGAAATTTTCATTAAATAGTTAAACTATGATTAAGATCGACACTAATTAAGACTGAGAATAATTTAAAATTTTGTATGGATGTGGTGTGTTTATTTGAATGTGTTGAAGTTTGAATTGTGATTCTCCCACCCATTTGGAAAATTAATGCTTTATTGTATTTCCAATAACTGATCATTCGAACAGAAATTACATTTTAAAATTAATGGAAATTTAATAATCAGATACAATTTAAATTTAAAACGTAATAATAATTTTTAATTTAATTAATATTTATCAAAAATTAAAAAGAATTTTTAATGCTTTAATTTTAATGTTTTGAATGATTTTAAAATTAGTTTAATTATTTTTTATAATGTTATAAAATATTTTAAAGTTAATAGAATAATAAATGTTAGTAAATTTCTTCGAATAATCATTATTAAAAATTCAAAAACTACACTAATTAGAACGATGACGAATGGCGAAAGAACTTCTGAGAGTTATGATATCTCTAAATGTAATAGTAATGAGTGCATAATAATTGTTTCGGTGATCTTACCAAAGACTGAATTAATGATCAAGTTCAGTAAGAGGCTTTATTCGTCAAATCATTCTTAATTGGTGGAGATCTTCATAAGTGTTTCATTATATGACGAAAAAACCAATTTTTCACGAGATAACATCATGCGTTTTCTTGTTTTTTAATAACCTTATTTTACCCCATCATCTACTATCATAAAAATTAAATTTTGAATTTATTTTTCATATTTTACATGATTCCCATAATTATATATTTTTAAAAATCTGTGGGACACCAAAGTAATTATGCCCCACAGATTTTCTGATTAAATATACATGTGATCTACTGAAACAATCATGCATTAGATCGAAGTCCCTCGTCAAAAGGACTCGAAGTTTCTTCGGAGTCGAATCCGATTACAGTGTCAATGAAATCGACGCCTGGAATCAGAGGCGGCTCAAGTTCTGTGTCAATAAGTTCGGCAATATTAATGTCGATAAGCTGCGATCGGTAATTATCTATGTATTCACAGAACGACTCTTCATTCGCATGGCTCAAACGAAAGCAAATGTATTACTAAATCTCTTTTTACAATATCGTATTTCAAATCGTCTTTCTGAATTGATCAAAAAATATGATTTAATTAAATTAATTTGTAATACTAAAAATATTTTTGAAAATAATTACCACAACCTGGAAAAGAGATATTTTGTATTAACCTTTCTATGGAACCACTGGACCATGTAAACCCAACGATGAATTCATTTGGCATGTTTCTAACACTTGATAGAAATATTTTTTACTTCTGACCCATTAATATAATGGTTAATAGTTTAGGGTTAGGGGGGATTAGTAAAACACAACCGAATGTTCTATGTTTTGAATGCTCTGTGTTGATTTGGAATCGTTTCTCTCCTACCCAGATGTTTGATTAATATGTTTTCTGCTCAGTTCATTGATGTAAAAAAGTTCTCGACAATAATGTCTCTTCCTTGATAATTCAGGAAGCATTTTATCCTTTTTAAGACAGTTGTCATTACCTATTCTTTCTAGCTCATGTTTATCCCTTTTGCATCACGATAAACTTCAAACTGCATAACATAAGATGTTTGAACGCAACACAGCATCGATTGTTCAATTCCAAGGAGTTGCAGTAGATTGGACTTTATTGTATATATTCCTTCTACGCTCAACAGATATTGGTTCGATTAGTTATCGACGACTGTGTCAAACACTTGGTAAATGACAACAAGTTTGTCTTATTCTTTTCACTATTCTTTTGGCAAAATCGGCAGACCGAAGTGCAAATACTAATTGAATAATTCAAACATTGATACCAAAAATATTGGTATGTGAAATGGATCGTCACTATTTTACAATGAGCAAATCAATCAATCAATAAAAGTTATCAATTTAGAACGATGTCGAATGACGAGAGTTTTGCTGAGAGTTGTCCAAAAGACAATTCTAATTGTATTGAAAATAAAAGTTCGAAAATCCATGTTGGTGTTCTTAATA
>MQRK01216824.1:6182-37007 GCA_001938485.1 Girardia tigrina
TAATTTTTTTCTAGACATGTGAGAAATTTTATACCTAACCAAAAACGTGGGGCGGATTTCTGAATTACTGCTTTTAGTAACTGCTATTTCCTCTTTACTGCTTTTTAGTAACAATCGATTATTTCTATGCCCCACTTTTTGGTTAGGTATAAAATTTCTCACATGTCTAGAAAAAAATATTTTCCTCTTTTTAGTCCATATGAAAACGTGGTTTTTAAAACTTTTATTTATTATTATTTTCTTATTTTTTAGTAGTATTATTATACTACTTATTATTATAAGTAGTATATCAAGATTTAATTTTATAATTTACAAATTTTATATTTTAATTTAGTCCATATAAAATTAAAATTAATTAATTTGAATTTATTAGAGCATTTTTGAGATGCAGAGATGCTAAAATCTCAAAATGTCAGTCAGAAGAAGCCTACATAAAAAATTTCAGAACGATCGTATGAGTGGAAGTGGTCTAAAAAAGCGTGTGAAAAGTGAAACATCACAAACAAACAGAAAGACAGAAAGAACCCAAAGCAAGTTAAGTAAAATGTGGTAAAAAACAGATAACTTTAAACTTGTATCTTATCTCATTGTAGAAATACCTGCTACATGTTTACGTGAATCAAACACAATTAAAAATGTTATTTATTAATATAATCGTAAGTGTTTTAGGATTTTGAATCTCACAAAAAATTATGTTATGTATTTTATTTGTTCTTATCTATAATTATGTAAATATGTATACATTGCACCCATTCAATCAATTTTAGATGTTTTAGCATCCCAAGCGTCAAAGATTTTGTTTGCCAAAATAAGAAATTAAAATTAATTTTTCCTTCAAATTGTTTCTTATAATCAACCACCCTTCCGATAGTTATGAACGTTTTTCATTTCGAAATGACCCACTCTGGCATGATAATATCATTTATCTCTGCGATTAATAGACGAGCTAATACACAAAGTGCCACTTATTTCAAAACTTCGTGGTATTGAGAATCATAAGAAATGCTTATCAAAAAAATCTAGGAACATGTTACTTTCCCCACTTCCTTACATCTATTGTTGAATCAGACGCCTGTTGAGCCCAATTATTTTTTATATCAATTAGTTATTTTCTCTTCTCGTACGTCAGATTTCGTACGCCACTGTTTGGAGATTTGGTTTATTCGGTGTGGGTAAAATTGAACTTCGTTCTTGAGGTTAGACGGTCTACTAATAAATCTATTCAAATTTATATGATGGAAGTAGTCGAGCAAATGAGTTTATGGATCTATAAAAAAAGCTACAAAATATAGTTGAGCGAGATCGATTTTCAGTTCAATGATCTTGATAAGGAAATTAAAACATGTTTAGAAAAAGCTAAAATTATGAAAAATCACAAGGATTCTATTGAGTATATTCTAAATGATTTAGAAGACTATAAAAAAGAAAATTTTTAATCATAAAAATTTAATAAATGATAATATTCAGTTAAAAAACAGATGATGTAAATAACAATATTAATGATCAACGAGCTAAATTTAAAAAAAGTTTAAAGACACATTTAATGATATTTGTGACAAGATTGATAAAAAATTTAAATTGAAATTTTATAATTAACTTACTTAAATTAGTATTTTTTAAATTACTTTTTTTGTTAGTGTTTAAATGTTTCAGTGTGATAAGTTGTTGCAAAGAATAAAAAATTAAAATTGATATTTTTTGAAATACAATCAAGAAATTTATTCACGATTTCTGCATTTGTCTTCAAAGTTAATTTTTGAAATTGCTTTCTTCGACTGACATAAACAAAGAATTTCACCACATTCAATCAAATTAATCTATCATTTGCCTTCGATATGCTGCTTAAAGGTGATTCTAAAGTTTTATGGCAGGATTATTGTGGTCACAATAAAGATCTGTCAAACAAGGCATTTACAAAGTAGTTTTACCAGATTTTTTTCAAAACCAAGGAGCATAATTGATAAAGTAAAAGATCTTTGTGATTCAGTTCAAAGACCAGATGAACGATTCCAGTGTTTCAAACTTCGAGTGTAAAAATTTGTTCACTAAGTATTTGAGAGTCAGGTATCAAAAGAAGAAATTATTTTCGCTTTGAACGTTCAAGGGTTACAAATTATTAAATTGAAAGACTATTATCTTGGAGCCGAAGAAGCCAAATCAAAGACGTCGAGAATTTATAACAGCTTTGGAAATTTTAATACCAAACCAACCGGTTGCCGTAATAAAACAGCAACGTTCAGCAAATACATCAGAAGTAAAAAAAACATTGAAAAAAGGTCCCAGACAAATATTGAATCGCAGTTATGAAAATCCTAATGTTCCTATGTCAAACGAGATATGCGGAATGGAACACTAAAAGGTTAATATGAAAAGTCAAATGACGAAGGGAAATTTCCTACTGAATCGATGAATACAAAAGCTAAGCGATTTTGTTACAAATTGTGGGGTAAACCGCCAATTGAATTTTAACTCCTCAAACAAGAACAATGTTTTTGCTGTGGAGTAACTGGACATCGAAGAAAATATTGTCCATTGAACGGCTGCTGCTTAATTTGCCGTAAAGAAGATCACATATTCCGTGACTGACCATCAGTAAATGAACACAGGCAAACATCCAAACCAGTGTTATGTATCCAAGAGGAAGAATCTAATTTAAAAAAACTTTGAAGACGGTGAGTTTCATTTGAAATGGAATATTATGAAAATGTCAAATGAATCATAAACTTCAATGCAGTCATCTGTGCCTATCTCCTCGGTCGGGATGTGTCAGTAAAGGATACAAACTCTAGAGATAGATATAAGAAGATGGAATAGGAGATATATCAGAATTTAGATGGAACATCGTTGAGTATGGTGAGATGTAAAAAGGTTGAATTAGAAATGTTGTGGGATTCTGGGGCATCAGAGTCAATAATGTATGTTGCGTGTTTGAAGAAGATTGGATCTCCAAAACTGTTGTCTGCGAATGTAAGATTAATGAGTGTTTTTTTCACATACAGATGAAACGTGTATTGGAAAATATTAGGTGAAGATAACAAAAAACTAAAAATATGCATTGAGCGAGATTTATGTTGTCAAAAGTCTCGTACCAGATTTTTTTGGAAGAATCAATACGATGCAGAAATTTGGAAAGGACTGAAATAAGTTTTTGTTATTGAAACAGAAAATAAAATAGAACAAATTGATTAGAAGAAGTCTATCAATAAAGTCCTAGAATATTTTTCAAATTCCAAGAATTTTAGTCGAATGATCCAAAAGTGTAGTATGATTTTATGACATTATCATTTGATTTAGCTCTTGCAAAGATTTTGAAGCATCATATAAAGATGCTAGGAACACCAATTGCAGTAAATCAAAGACGACTTCTGATACATTTAGAGAAAGGCTTTGAAGAGCTAAAAGGTCATGCAAAGATTTTGAAGCATCATATAAAGATGCTAGGAACACCAATTGCAGTAAATCAAAGACGACTTCTGATAAATTTAGAGAAAGGCTTTGAAGAGCTAAAAGGAAAATTGTTAGAAAAAAATATCCTTAAACCGTGCCAGAGTCCTTGGAAGTCTCACCGGTGGTTATTCCAAAAAAGACGGAAAAATTCGAATGAGCTTAGACGTTCGAGGAATAAACTACATTACTGAGAAATCTACGTTTCCAGTTCCGGATATTTATGGATTATTAAATCCATTCGGTGGTTTTGTTGTGTCCTCTTCCATTGAATTTGGGAAGGCTTATTACGAGATGGATCTAACAGAGGAATCCAAGTTGAAGACAACATTCAGCACAAAATGGGTAAGATTGCTTCAACAGACTACCCTTTACATTATGTATAGGTCCTGCAACGTTCCAAGAAATAATGCATGAAAATTTTCGCGAAATGGTTTATAAATGTGTATTAGTATAATTGAATGATATACTAGTCTATGGAACATAAGAACTAGAACACGACAGCAGACTTGAATAAGTTTTAAGACGGTTATCGGTTGCAAATCTAAAATTAAATCCAAAAAAGTGTAAGATAAAAGTAACAGAAATTCAATTCCTAGGGCACGTCTTAAGCAAACGAGGCATTGAGACAAACGAGGAAAAGATTAAATAAATTATTCAGGCACCAATGTCGGGGTGTGTAAATCAATTACCATCTAACTTAGAGATTTAAAAAAAAACATTAAAAAAACATTCAATCAAAAACACAAAACTTCAACATTCAAATATTCCTCATAATCAGCAAAAGTGGAATTATAAAGTGTGAATCGATTATTCAGTTGAACAGATTTTTAGTGATTTCAATTTGAGGTTATTTGACCAAAAGCCCTTAAAATAATTTTAGTAAATTTTATTTATCAAAATAAAAGTCCGTATCATGAAATATAGTGAAAGGGTGTATTTTTCTGTAAATTCGATTTTTAATAATTGTAAATTTAATTTTATTAAATTTTTTAATAAGAGATTTATTTTTGATTTGTTATTTGAATACAATCGTAAAATATATTTTTATACAAATATTCTAACATTATTGTATAAACTCCTTTAGTAATCATACTGGTTCATCTTCCTTAATTATTCAGAGATTTCCCTTATTTTTCTATACTGATGGATTTACATATGGAAAAATCAAAAAAGTTTAATCCCCTACTGTTAGTACCAGACAAAACGTTTTATTTCTAATTCTGCATCTGAATTTTAATTTAAAACACGAAAAAAATTTAAATTAACAAGAATTTATATTTATTTTTACTTTATGAATTTATAATATTTATTGTTAACCGAACATTTTATAACTGAATTATTCTTTTATAATCTAAGAAGTTTTATTTGTTCATTTAACTTCTGAAAATTTCCCTTAGTATTACGATTTAATAACCATATTTATATTCAATTTATTTTCTAAAAACAAATCCATATAATGTTGTCAATTATTGATTGAAAAATTAATGATTTGGTTAAAATTAAAATCAATTTGCATTTGTTTAACTGCATCAAATTCGTACAGTAACTGAGGAGACTTTTAGACCTATTTTTCAATTCAATTCGATTTTTTCTAATTCAATTATGATTAAAAATAAATCAAGTTTAAATTATAATTTTGAGGTAAATTGATCATTTTTTTGCGTTAATTCATTTTACAGAAAATATATTTCTTCTCAAAAATATAATTAAAAAATTAAAATTTTAATATGACATTATTTTATCATTGATTTTCTTTGTTCTTTTAGAATTCGTACGAAAAATTTATTAAAAAACATTTACAACACTATGGATACTATCAAGGTTATTGATGACAATTATTAATGAATGAGATTTCTGTTTGTTAACAGGCAATAATATCGTTTTAAGAGAACTGGAAGGATATGACAAATATCATGGTTATTCTCCTAGCGATGAGTCGACAACTGGGTCCGATAATAACACTAAGATCAACGAAAGAATAGGTTGAGTAGTTAAAAATCTTTGTTTATGTGTTTATCCTCTAAATAATGTTTATTTTACAATACACCGAATGAAAGTTTGAGTGAAAAGTGGTAAACTGCGTTAAGTAAACAACAATAAAAAGACTGCATAAACTCTGTGTTAATTGTCTTAACGGTGTTCATCTACAAACAGTCGTATAAACAGCTCAGTGCTGATTTATGCTAATGAGTAGCTTCTATCTAAACAAACTATCTAATTAAGCACTTTATTTAATTAAAGAATATCGATCGGGTTTTAAAAGAACGATGTTCAAAAGAATCTCATTTTAATTATTTTATCAACAGAAACAATAATTTTTTATGACAACAATATTTGTTAGTTGTACTGCACATCGGAAGATTAAACAGTAAACAATTACCGATCAATATCAAGATAATGAGATGCATTGAAATGTCGAGTCCTAGAGATTGATTAAAAATTTAATTTTCTATCGAAAAAAATTGAAAAAAATTCCTTTTTTTATTATCTTAAACAAATATAATAATTTAATCTTCTATAGAAAATGATGCAACTGCATTACGATCGACAAAAAAGGTGTTTCTATAGGAAATGAAAAAATGGCATACAGTTATATATAATTGAGTCTTTACTCCAATTCTCAATAATATATAACTGTAAATTCTATTCACGTCTTCTTCTGCTGGATTTTAAGTTTCTTCAAATACGGTAATTAATTAGTAACGCCATTAAAATCAAATTTTATTGCAATATAATTCGGTGGATTTTCCACCATCTTCAGGCTGAATTAACAACAATTTATTGAAAATATTTAATTAGTTATTACGCAAGACTTTTGCATAATCATCATTTTGCTATATATAAGACAGCAAAATTGTTGTTAATTCAGCCTGAAGGTGGTGGAAAATCCACCGGAATATATTGCGACAAAAAAATTTGATTTTAATGGTGTTCTGAATTTTAATAAAAGTTTGCCATTATTTTTTAAATTTCTTATATATATATATATATATTATAGTAAAAATATAATCTATTTTTATGCTTATAATATTCTTCAATATTAAAGTAATTATATATTTACGTATATCCTATTTTATAAAAACATGAATCTTTCCTAATATACCGTACGCTCTATATATAGAGATTATATTTTTTACAATATTATTCAATAAAACTGCGTCCAGTTTCAATAACAGCTTCTAAGCGAGATTTGAATCGTCTACATGCTTGAATTAAGTGATCCTTGTTCATATTTGACACTACTCTGACTATAGCCATTTTCAAAGATTCTTTATTATTATGGATGTGTTAAATGAACTCACTCTTAACAACTCTCCGAACGTAGTACTCCAAGATCTGGAGAGTCAGATGGGCAAATACTAATGGTAATGTAGTTGACAAAATTTTCAGCCATCCATTCCTGCTTTACTTGAGCCTTATGTGATGATGCAGAATCTTGCTGGCATACACAAGGCCTTCCATTTCGTATACTGTCAATCTAGGGCTTAAATACTCTTTCTAGAACGTCAATATAGGCATCTGCGTTAATTCGAAGGCCTAGTGGAAAGATATGAGGAGGCATCACGTGGCCATCGTTGCTGATAACCCCGAAAACCATAACAGTTACTGGAAATTTTGTGTGCATAATTACTGAAACATGAATATAACCACCTTAGTCAAAGTTTTTCTCGTTTAAATAAAACCAAATCACGTCTTCCTCTGCTGGATTTTTTAAGTTTCTTCAAGATCCTTTTTGATCTGATTAAGCGATTTTCTTTTTTTTTGCAGACCTAAATTGTCTTTCTCCTTACATAAGACTTATATCGGATGTCTCATGCAGAATGTTTTTAATTGTTCCTTCTGAAACATGGATTTCTTTTGTGTGTGACCCCATCAATTTCCGGGATTTTGAAAATAAAAATATGTAATAGTTAAAAAACATTGACAGAAAATATTTATTGAATACTTGTTTGAATATTGGTTGATTTATTTGTCTGTATGATGGCGGAAAATCGAAAAAAATCTTCGTTTCTATACCTTCTCCCGTTATTCACTCGGCATCACGGGAAGTGAAATTTATCAGGAAATTATCTCTGTTCATGGTGCTGACAGTGTTGGAGAATCTACAGTGTATCGGTGGATAACTGAATTTGACAATGGCAAGACTTCTTTTGCTTGGAAAAACTGTGGGAGAAAATCAACAAAAACAACCCTTGAAAACATTCTGTTGGTCTCTGTAATTATTAACGCCAATGGTGCAGTGACCATTGATGAAATTGAAGATGAGACATCCCTCAGCCATGGAACCATTCAGCGTATTGTGAGCGACCATTTGGGCTTTCGGTCTGTTGCCTGTAAGTGGGTTCCTCATGCCTTGTCAAATGATCAAAAGGTTAATAGTGTCACTGCTGCAAAGGATTGTTTGAAAATTTTGAAAAGTAAACACCAACATGAACATATTGTGATGGTGGATGAGAAGGGGTTTTACATGAGAACTGTTGGCAAGAAAAGAAACAACCGTTGCTGGGTTTCCCCTGATGGTGATCACAGTGAACCAATTCATGTCGTGAAGCGTAGCCAGTTTGACAGAAAAATCATGTCTGTCATCGCAATGTCCTTCACTGGAAAATGTTATTGCGAACTGCTGCAGGAGTTAGAAAGCATGAATAGCGAGCGTTATGTCACTTTTCTTGTTAATATGGAGAAGTTTAGTCAAAATGTGTTTCCACTCAACTGGAGAAACATGATTTTCGTGCAAGACAACGCGATGCTTCATGTTTCCAAAGTGACGTCCATGTTTCTCGCTAACAAGATACCTAACATGATACCTTGCTCCATCAATCACCATATTCCCCTGATTATAACATCTTGGATCGCTTTATTCACCCTTACTTGGAAGATCAGCGACACAAAACCAATTTTCAATCTGCAGATGAGTTACTTCAATTCATTACATCAGAACTGAAAAATATTTCTGCTGATCGATGGTCATCTGAGATGGGAAAACTGATACAATGCCTCTCAAATGTTATAAAGAAGAATGGTGATTATGAATGAATATATTACACAGTGTTGTTTTTTACATTGCTCGTTAAAAATGATATTGACATTTCAGAAGTCTCATTCTTTCTGGTATGAACTAATATTAGTAATCGATAACCAGAAATATGTTCGCCTTGATAAATAGAAATACATTAAAAAAATGTAAAAGTAAACGTATGAAACCACTAAAATATGAAAGAATGAATTAGAATATTAAATTGCAAAAGAGGTACGGCTCTAGCACATGCATTACTTTTTATAATAAAATATCTCTCTAATTACAGTTATTTTCGATCTATTACGTCGTTGTTACAATATATCTCGTCGTTGTTGCAATCTAGTATGTCAGTTAAAATGTATATACAGGATTTTTTGGAGGAAAATGAAATATTTTTTTATTAATTATGATTTTTTGGTATAAAGTGACATAAATTTATACACACACACACACACATATATATATATATATATATATATTAATAATTCAGACACAACTTGCAAGGAATTCAGGGGTATAATTCCCCTTCCTCCATCCTCGAAAATGAACTAATAAAAATATAATGTTTAAATTCTTTGATTCTGCGGAAAATTTTCGTAGTTAGTGGGCACTACAGTATACAGAATACACTTTTTATTGTAATATTGGGATCAAGAAACGTTATTTGAAACGTTAATTATTTTTTCTCTAATAAAATTTCAAGTGTTCAGCTTTGTCAAAATTATAACTATTTTCTTATCATTAGTGATAACAAAACAATGTAACACAAAAATAATTTCAAAAACAGCCAAAATGCTCCTTTTCCCTTGTGAAATGAGCGTTTCCTTAAAGCTTGTTATGTAAAAACGTCTCGTCGAAATAGCGAAATTTAGCAAGAGCGGATTTTGGTAATACTTTGGATTTAAGCTATCTGGATATCAACTAAGAAATGTTAGCATTTAAAATTTTGATTTTCAGATTTTCGATTTTGGGATCGATGTGCGACGTCATGTTTGATCTGAATGCTTTAATCCACCTCCGAGCAGCGCGATCTGGCAGGCACCGTGTGTGGACGTGAACCACGACTGACGGTGTCTCATAAGTATCCATGATAGGTCCTTTAAAATTCAATCAGGCAATTAAGTAGAAGACATCTTTTTATTTTTTAATCCAAATTTTTTTAATTAAAATTTCAACACTGTTTACCATTTTTTTTCATTCAAACAAATTGCATTTTTTTGTTTATTTCATAAACTTATGTTTAATTGCTATAAATACTTTTAAAATGGAATGTATTGCAGATCCATATTTTCTGAGTTGTGTCAATCCAAGGACTCAATTTTATTGACTCAATGAAACATATTATTTAATTATATTTATTTTCAAATTAATTTATCAAAATTTATAGTAATAATTAAAATTAGAAAAATCATTGTTTAACTCCTTCATCCTCCGAAGGTTTCGAAGTCTATTATAGCTTTCACAGCTATATACATGCTCATAAAATAAGTACAAAAGAAAATTCATCCATGACAACCTTACTTGGATATTACATGTTGCACACCCTCAAAATATTCATCCAAAGGTATTTCATGAAGGTGTCAGACCGACTAAAAAATTATTTTGTAACACTTATCTACTTGACTAAATTAATGTTAGCATAATTTTGATTATAATCTATTTATTTATTTGACTCATTCCATTCCAATTTGTTGATAAAACAGATATAATTACAATAACGTTGCAATCATAAATAGCAATTTAGATTACATTCCGATTTTGTTTATGTTATTTTCATTAATACATCCGTTGCAATACTATTTTCATTCAAATTTATTTATTTTTTATTATATTTTTAATATATAAATAAAAATATACATATAAAAATATTTTAACATTATCATCAGTCATTTTTAATTGTTATCTAAAATTTCCAATAATTTGTAACATAATTTGATTTTACTCTAAATTTGAGTGATATCATGATTTTAATTTATTATAATTTATTCTAAAATTAACTATAAATGGTAACATAATTTATATTAATTATATTTTTGTAAATATCGTTTATGCCACTTTCATTATCAACAGATTCAAAGCTTAAAACTCAACACCAAAATTTTATTAATATCATGACTACAGATTTTCAAACAAATTTTCGTTAATAAAAATTTTCGTTTCTCCCCATAAATTTTATTCTACTTTAAATTTTATCAATTTTACTTTTTTTTGAAATTTTTTTTAATCAAGCTTTTTATTACGTTTAAGATAAAATATATGACAAATAAAAATACTTAACCTAAACTTCTTTTATTATTTTTTAAAATGCGTTTCTATATAATTATATTACCAATTAAATTAATTTATTCCATTTAAATAAAATGCAATGAATTTGTAAAACTTAAAAAAATATTTATTATTAAATTCCTTTGATTTAAACCAACTCTTTATTATGTATTTTTAAAATATATTTTAAGCACAGTAAAATTAATTTTTCCATTTATATAAACATCTAATTTTAAAATTAATTTGTAAAAATCTATCTAATTTCTTAAAAACAATTTTGTAGTAAATTTACGCAATAACTTATTTATTTTATTATTTCTTTTAAAATACTTATTTTAAACATTTCGACATTCCAAATATATCATTCAAATATATCATTCCAAATATATCATTCCACCGAATATATGAACTTTTGGATTTTTAAGATTTTAAACTCTGTTTTTGTCATACATAATTATTTACTTTTTGCAAAATTTAAAATTATTCAGTGAATCGAAAATTTTAACTAACTCCTTATAATTTTAAAAAGATATTGTTGGTCAAAATTTTAAATTTTAAATTAATTAAAGATGTAGTGATTTAGTAAATCACAGTTTAAAT
Source organism: Girardia tigrina (assembly GCA_001938485.1). Classification (NCBI taxonomy): domain Eukaryota; kingdom Metazoa; phylum Platyhelminthes; order Tricladida; family Dugesiidae; genus Girardia; species Girardia tigrina. The sequence goes on from MQRK01216824.1 coordinate 17,515, forward strand.
TTTTTTCATCAAAATAAAAATATATGTAGATATTTTCTTGTGCACGCGGTGTTGAAATTGCAAATAATGTTTCCAAAAAAATAAAATAAAATAAAAAATAAATATAAAACTATTTATAATTATCAAATTGCGTTTAAATAATTTAACAAAAATAAATTTTTATGAATAATTTTGTGTTTTTAAATTGCGTCATTTTTTATGCGTTTTGCGTGTTATTCTGAATAAATATTTTATTTAGTATGACCTTAAGTTTTTGTTCAATTTACTTATTTGTATACATAGTAATACAGGTCTATACAGAAAGTTTTGACCGATGGTTTTCTATAAGTATCTAATGAATGCATTGATAAATGCCTATGATATTTACAGTATAGTTAACATATACACATGTGAATATATTTTGTAAAATATAATTAAAAAATAATCATTTTTTCCTATTATAGGAAAACTAATTTCAAAATATCATTTAACAAATTGTTTTGAAAAAAAATATTATTTTGCAATATTGTTTGAAAGTTATATTTTAATTGAGTTAAAATGAATTTGAGTCAACATGATATTCGAATAATGATATATTACTACTGGAAACGTAATTTGAATCCACCCACTATATGTAAAGAGATGAATGCAGCACTTGGAAATGGGGCTGTTAGTGAGAGCACTTGTCGTCGATGGGTAACAGTTTAACAGCAGAAATTTTAATGTGGAAGATCCACAGCGCTCTGGAAGGCCGTCAATGAACATTGATAACGCTATATTGCAGCAACTGGAATTGGGAAAATACAGCACATATCGCTCCATAGCACTTGAGTTGGAAATTTCCTTGGAGACAGCTCGAATCATCTCATTCAGATAGGGTAAAGGTACATGTGTAATCGATGGATCCAACATCTATTGTCTCCTGAACAAATGGCTAATAGAGAAAGAATATGCAACGAGCTATTAGCAAAGCAATCGGCTTTTGATTTTCTTGGACAACTGGTAACCATGGATAAATCCTGGATATATGGGGACAATGGAGGCTCACAACATCGAGGAGAATGAGACAATCCTCCAATTGAAGTTCGTCATGTGCTTATACTTAGAAAGCACATGATTTCAGTTTTTTTGGGTTATGGTTAGGGTTTGGGACTTTGCTTGGAACGGCAAAGGTGTATTGCTAATGGAAGTTCTCCCTCATGGGCAGACAATTACTGCGGATAACTACTGTCAACAGCTGGATCGTCTTGTTGCTTTAATACAACAAAAGCAGACGCGGCTTATGGGAGGAGGAGCTCAACAAATTACTTACCTTGATGATAACACCAGACCCCACACAGCCAACAAAACAGTAAATAAACTGCAGGAAATCGGGTTCAGTGTATTGCCCCATCCACCATACTCACCTGACCTCGCTCCCTTCGATTTTTATTTATTCTCCCAAATGAAAACCGCCCTCTGAGGACGAAATTACAAATACGCGGAAGAAGTGGCGTTAGCGCGTTGAATTGAAGTGAAATCTTGCAGTTTCTTCACCAAAGGAATGAGAAAACTCCAAGAACGGTGGGAGAAGTGCGTGGCTCACAATGGACAATACTTTAAACACATTAAAGATGATGATGAAAATATCAATAAATGCTTATCTTTCACTTGTCTATAAATCGGTCAAGACTTTCTGGACAGACCTATATTTAACCGTTCTTTAAGAATTTTGACACCATGACTTGCTGATTTGAAGTCGGATAATTTTTAGATTACAAATAAAAATTGATGAAGGTGAAGTGAAAATATATCAAAATATGTTCAGAATAATTAAAAATTCTTTAATCAAATTATTTGTAAACAAAATCCAACTAGCATTCACGAGATTAAATATATAAGTATAAATATAAATAAAATTTTAATATTTAGATGAGCTTATATATTAATTATTAGTAAAATTTATTGAGTGATAAATTATGTTTCAGAAATTTGTGTATTTTGAAACATTTCCAAGTGTCTTGAATATCTCCTATTGTTTCTGAGAGTTAGTACCGGAAATCTTATTTTCAGCCTAATTTATCGTTGAGAAAATAATGTCATTACTTAAAAGCAGATTCAGTGTTGAATAGTGTAACAATTGCGGATACCGAAAAGATTGTTCAGTATTAAGATATATTTTTCTGATACTTTTCTCGTAAAAATTGTCATTCGTAAAAATATTTCTAAGTCGACTGCCAAACTTTCTTAATTTCCTGACAATTATTCCTTTCAATTATAATAATAAATTCAAGATAGACTAATAATTGAATAAGTTATTGATGAAAACGGATAAAATAACCTTCAATGATAGAAAATTATTCTTTTATCTAATATTTCTCTAATTAAACATAATGCTTATATTCCTCCATGTGTCAAAATTGAAACCATAAAGTTGCTTCCTTGCCACAGTGAATTCTAGGAACAAGGATCTTCTACTCCAATGGGTACTAAAACAGAATGAATTTACTCTTATATTATTCATTAAATTCCTATATTGTTCTAGGTTTAAAATTTAAACAATAACAAATTTGTAAATAAATTTTAAAAATTATGATAATTTTTTTAAAACAGTACTTCTTTAAGTACTTTAAAAACATCTTAGGATGATATATTTCGACGGTTGAGGATTTTATTCTTGTCTTTAAATTTCATGTACATGCTTTTCGTTTATAAATTACAAAAATTCGATTCATTTGAATATTTTCTATAGCTTATTTGCAAGATTGTCATACAATATATAGTAAGAAAAAAAACCTGATTCTTCTACTTTTTTTTATTATATATTACCTATTTATCTACCTTTTGAATAGGTAGTTAAAATCTTTTCTCTTCGTAGTCACTCAAGCTGTTAAATATGAAAGAAGAGTCATAAGAAGGAGGTTAGTTTTTTTATATTATGATGCTCTCAAAGCTCTACTAAGCAAAGATTATTTTTAAAGTCTTCAACCCTAAATTTCTTGACCATCTCTAAACCGATAAAAGTCAATAGGAATGTCGAAGTTCCAAAAAGAGCATATTGATGACCATTTTTCGTTCACAAAATTCTGAAAAAAAAGCTGATTAAATATTTTAAATACAAAAAAAGATTAAGAATAAACAAAAATAGCAAAAATTACACAAAAACTTAATATTTTAAAAAAATATTTGAATGTATTTAAAAAACGTTTACTGAATCAATGCCGTGGTAAGCCACCTAAAAGGACCCCAAGGTTACTCTTTCGATAGTCTTTCTGAATTGAAGAGGACATTTGTAAATTCCGAGGCTCAGTTGAATTGATGTATGTCATTCTCTGTAGTGTTGAAAGATAAGTAAAAAACCAAAATATAAAATAATCATAACAATATTTTATCAGAAAAACCCAATTTTTATAGATATCTGAAACTTTTTCACATTACCATGTCTATTAATAATCTTAAATTATATAAATATTTAAAAACCAGAAACTTATTTTTACTAAATCTATTTTATGTTATTTTATTTTATTGTTATAAAAAGCTTTCATATCGTACGATATTTTACTTTTTGATAAAAGTCCCACTTCAAAAAGGTTGTGAACGATTTGCAATGCAACTTCTTTACAACATTTATTATTACAAATTCTGCACAAATACCATTTTTCAAAGAATATTTTAATAATAAATTAAAAGAATTACAAAATTCATAGACCTAAAAGGCTATTGCTTAAATATATGTAATATTAAATGGTATATGTTTATAATAAATCTAAAATGTTCACAAATTTAAAATAACTTATACAAACATAAAAACTGTAAATATCTTTTTATTTTCAGTTGATTCTATGAATATGAAGACGACTCAAGTCATTTATGATTATTTTGAAGATGGAAGTTGCATCAGGAAACTCAAAGCTCCACATAATTATGTTCTTAATCTCCAAGAGTCTCCAAGATGGTATTAAAGTTACATTATATGGTTATTCAAATTTATAATTCCTTGTATGGAAATCTTTGCTCTTTTGTTTTTTGTATAATTTCCATTTCTATAAACCATTATTAGTATACAAGGGAATGTAGATTTATAACCATGTGAAGTTATAAATAGTAATATAAACGAATATTTTTTTTTACTTTTATTTTGGCTTTTAACGTTATTTTATTTATAACTTAATAATAATCTGATTTTTTCACTATTTTAATTTAATTGAAAAATTGTTATTAATTAATGTGCAAAATGAATCATTTTTTACGAATTTATTCATTTCACGATCATTGAGCCACATAAACGTAATGGTCATTAAACGTCATTTATTAAAATCTTTCAAACATCCATAAAATTCCTGAGAATAGTTTTCATTATCGGAGTTTTTCAAGTGACATAAAACAGTACCTTAACAGCAACCCAATTAAGGATGGTGGAGTCTTTCATGATTTGTAAATATATTAAAGAGATTTTTTTTACTTGATTTAAAAAATAAATACAAATTGAATTTCTGAAGGTTTTGAAGTGGACAGAGGAAAGTTATAAATGTAACATATAATGCAGGTGACAGTTATTTGGTTCTCTAGTAACACGGAATAAAATACATTTTAAGGTATCCATTTAAGGATTCTAAAATATTTTTTCATAAATTAAAAATTACCAAGTTTTTAATTAGGTCTATTTATTTTTAAGGCCTATTGAGATGGAAGTACTACCGGAAGGAATTCATCACATCAATACTCTTCCTCCTCATCGAGAATTAGTCTACATATCAAGTTGATTATATTGCTTAAACATCTATACATATAATTAAATTTTTTTTATTTTTTATTATCATGTTAATTTCTTAATAATTTAATAGTTATAAATAATTATAAATATAAATGAAGAATTTTGATTAGAAAAGTAATTAATTGTAAATAAATATATCATAACAATCTACGGACAAGTGTATGATAAGATTCATAAATTTCTAAATTTGAGTAAAATGAACCTAAATCATACACTAAAATATACGAATATATATGTGATTATCTCCAAGGGTACCTAGTAGAAAACCAAAGGATTTTATGAAACCAAAGTGTATTTAATTAAACACGTGATGCAGGCAAACGTATATGTTAACATAATTAAGCTTTCTGTTCAGAGGTGTTGCAAATGTCCTTTATCACGTGCTTACTTAAATACGATTTGGTTTCATAAAATCCTTTGGTTTTCTACTTGGTACTCTGTAAAAATTAAATTAACATATAGTAAAAAAAACCTGTCAACTATATTACTAATTTTGTGTGACAATCTTTTATAAGAATAACTTATATATTTACCTAATGTTTATCTGTTTGTGCCTCACACTTGAATAATCTACTTAAAATAGTAAGTAGATAATTAAATAAACAATTATATCATAATATCTACAAATATATATTAATAAATATATTAATAATTATAATAATTCACCTACTTATAAGGTAGATAATAATAATTGAATTATTAAATACAAAAATTAAAAGAAATTTAAATTAAAAAAATTGAAAAATGAAATAAAAATTTAATAAATTTAAAAAATATTAATACTTAATGAAAAGTAATTAATCAAAAACTGGGTCACTGACATGCCCGAGCGATCAAAAAGCGGTCACGGGGACGCGCGGCGATCGAAAAGCGGTTACAGGAAGTCTTTGTAGAGATAGACAACGAGCAGGCGATCGCGAGGCAGGTCATGGGGATTTAAGACGGGATCGAGTTGTGGACAAAATGCTCGATTCGTCAATCAATCTGGTGATCGATTGGAGACTCATATTCGAGCATATCGGTCAAATAAGCGCGCCGGATGAGTTGGAAAACTGGGTGGAGAAGCCAGTAAATCTGATCTGCAAGGACTTCAGCGTGAAAGAAGTGGCGACTGTGCTGATAATCGGCAAATGGCAGAATGATGTAGGCTGCCGCAGCTGCATGGACGAGTTTTACCGGAATGCGAGCGTGCTCTCCTGCAAGGTGGTAATGGGCGCGTGTAATATAAAGAACGGTCTTTTCGAGTTGCACTTCTTGATCAATGTGAAGAAGCTGCTGGCAGTCGTGTGGGCTAGAAGAACACCAAGGGCAGCGAAGGAGTGCTCGGACGGAACCGGCGGAAAGCGGTGCGCCGCCATGGTGCAGGCGTATGACTTGGTTGTCAGGCGGGCGGCAACACTAGCGGCTGTCCTCTGATCAGCAAGTCGCGGTAGCTGAGAAACGAGCTCGACTGGATGATCAAGGAGGAACTGCACGATTTAGGCCGCACAGGATGAAGAAGATGCTGGTTAATCTAATCGGCAAGCCGTTCATTACGATGGACATCTCGACGGTGATGTGCAACGGGGAGCACGCTTTGGTATGACTGGTGTTGCTGGCAGACAAGCAACAGGAGACAGACGAGGAAACAAATCCGGTGGTGGTGCTGGCGAGCGGAGAAACTGCTGCGAGTGGGGTTGCAATGTAGGGGGTCGTGAGTCTCACAATACAATTTTTTGGCTACCACGGGAGCCGAGTTGAAATTCGAGAACAGACCGAACTCTGTGAAATCGAACAGTTTGAACTATATCATTTTTAGATATCAAATCTAGTATCAAATATGGTATGGGGTGCGGTCTAAAGGCCGTAATTTAATTTTGGTGCATTACCGTGAATGCCAAGGTCCGGGAGAGAGCCAAATTCGATGGATTGCGGTGCGGTCTAAGGGCCGCAAATTATGTTGGCTTCCCCTTGCTGATGCAGTGAATGTGCCTCGATGGCAGGGGGCGTGTAATGTATTTATTTAAATACACTGAAAGTGGTTTGAGTGTTTCTTTTAAAATATAACTTGTGCGTTGTCTTGTTTCTTAGAATTCGGAGCAATAAATAATAAATTATAATAATTAAAATTTAAAAATTAAAACAGAAACTTTCAAAGACAAAAATTCAGCTCGCCCGAAAATTCAGATGTGAATGTATCGACATACATCAAAAATGATTCAGAAAAAGATAAGAGAACTGAGTAATAAAATATTTTAAAAATCATAACATAATGTAGTATCACACTATCCTTTCTAAAAATTTAAGTTTATAATAAGTCGATTAATTCTGGTTGATATACAGCAAAGGGTTCTGGACTTTGGTGAAGAATATATGATTAAGTTGTAAATAAATTGAACATCAATATTTGAATATTTATTTAAGATCATTGTTAGAATTTCGTGATCTCGAAAATTTTTGAACGTTATTATTTAAAATTGTAAAATTTTTTAAATTATGAAAATGTAATATTAAAAATTGTAAAACTGTAAATTCTAGAAATTCTAAATTTGAAAAATTGTGATATTGTAAAATTTAAATTAGAATTTTCACGTATCAATATTTATATTACACTATTAATTTATAAAGGTTTGTGAATAGAAAATAATGTTCCACGGAAATTTGTCTAAAAAACAGAAATTTGTATTGAAATACAATAAAGTTATGTCCATCTTGATTTCGATTCCAATATGGGTTTCGTCAAACATGTCCAAACCTAACACAACTAAACATTAGTTTAGTAATGCATTTAATTAGAATTTAAAATATTATTTGTAATTACTTTATTTATAAATCTACTTTACTTAGACGGCTGCGAAATCAAACCTCAACCTAAAGGAGATGAAATTGGTAAACTTGTTTACGAATATAAAACTTATTCAGGACCCTTTGTGAGTTTACTTTTATTAACTTTTTATTTCTGAGATTTCATTTCAATTAAAAGAATTTGGTGTTTTTTGTAATAAAATAATTATTCAATTATTTTAATAATTAAAAATGCTTGAAAATTCTGAGATAGTGAAATAAAATCTTGTTTAAACAATTTTTTCTAAAGATTAATTTTCATGACTAAATTTTATCTCAATTTTATTTTGAGTAATATTTGTGATAATAATATATACTGATATTTTTCTAATTTCTAAAGTTTACAAAATCGAAAACAATATCCAAAGAAACAAAAGATTTGCGTCACATTGCGGTAAATTTGGAATCTGAATTTGATGAAACCCTTTGTTTTGAATCTCGATTTGAGTCAGGAAATCTTGAAAAGGTTTATCAAATGTAAGTTTTGTCGAAATTAATTATATTGCATTTGAATATTATTAATAAATAGAAAGTTCTTTTCTTATTAACAACATACAGGGTGCTCCTGGTATAACAAAGCTTATCAAAAGAGTACCTGTACATTCCCTTCTGGCTATAAATAAATCGCTAAGCGGAAGGAATTAAGAAGTCATATAAAGAAAAAGACGTATGATGGATGGTTGCAAAGGCATGCGTTAGTTGATCATCGAATAAATTTTAATGGTACTACTGGTACCGTATAAGGTACGGCTGACGAGAATGATCAAGAAGTGATCCCAAAACTAGTTTTGGCTTGCGGCTAAATAATAGAAAGTAAGAGAGATTTTCAACTGGGTGATTAAACAACAAATGCCTTACTAAACTCATTACGAGGGATAAGGATTAGTCATTGGTCAGAGACAGACCAAAAAGTTCTTACTCTTAATCCCAAACTGTATGAGTTTATCAGAAGCTCTTGTATTTTTAAGAATTCCACTCGGTACAAAGTGTTTGATTCAATACCATTAGCGTCAATATTGAGTATCGTAGTTTACTATTTATACACAGTTATCTGCGACAATCAGAGGAGGTCCCACAACGATTAATCTTTACTACTCGTTAAATCGAACTGTTTTAACTATAGCATTTTTAGTTATCAAATCTAGTACCAAATATGGTATTTTTAAATTTGGGAGGGAAAGATAAAAAACAAGTATTTGTGGAAAAAATATTCTAAAAAAGGAATATTTTTCCAAATTTATAAGAAATTCATATTTACTAAGATATTACAAAATGAATTCAAGATTACATAACCTTATCACTCAAAATCTTTATCATTTCACGATCGGATTGTGACATGTGATGAGAAGTAAATTCTCTACGACAATTGGAAACGTTCGGCACAATGGTTAAACCACGATGAGCCTCCTCACCACTTTCCAAAACTCTACCAAAAGAAGGTTATGGTTACTGTTTGGTGGTCTGCACTCGGTATCATCCATCACAGCTTTCTGAATATGGGTGAAACGATCACGACAGAGAAGTACTGCCAACAAATTGACAAAATACACAACAAGCTCCGACGTATGTGCCCAAGATTGGTTAATGTGAATGGGTCAATTCTCCTCCACGACAACGCCCGGCCACACATTGCGAAACCAACCGTACAAAAGCTAAACGAATTGGTTTACAAAAGTCTGCCTCCTTCACCCTATTCCCCGGACCTCTCGCCCATCGACAACTATTTATTCAAGAATCTGGACAACTTCTTCCAGGAAAAATGCTTCAAAAACGAAGACGACGCCAAAGACACCTTTAACGCTTTCATCGCATCCAGAACTCAGGAGTTCTACACTAGGGGCATCAATAAACTTGTTTCTCGTTGACAAAAATGATTTGATTTTGATGGTTTTTATTTCGATGAATAAAGTTTATTCTGTGCAGAGTTACATTTGTTTAAAGTTTAAGTTCAAAAACCTGCATTGCTTTTGCAACTACCAAATACCAATTGTTTTTGATTATATATCTGGAAGTTTATCTTTTCTATTTCATTTTCAAATAATGTCTGAAGCTCGTTTAGTGTTTCAGGTTCAGATATTTACATTTTATCTTTAAGAAACCTCGATAGACTTGGAGAATATGCTGATCAATAGTTTCTATCCTCGGTAAATTGTTCTATCTCCAGTCTAATTATACGGATATTGACATGTTTGTTGAGAAACTCAAACGTTTTATATGTGATTTTATCGATTGCGTTGACATATGGTATAACTTGTTCACGAAGCTTTCGAGTTGACATTGTATATTATAAGAAGTTTAACTATTCCAAATTAAGTTTTACAACAATCAGTCAACCATGTCGAATTAAAGAGATTAATCAAAGTGAAATGCTGATGAATTAAGTCCAAAATTAGGGCAACTATACTAAAATAGTACTTTTATTTTAAAAATATTTATTAATACGAATTACTTATATATGTCTTTATTTTATAATTATTAATTCAAAAAATTGACATTTTTTTTATATTTAATATATTTATTACCTAATATAATTTTAATTATATATAATTACTATGTGTTAATTTTCAATTTACTGCTTGAGATTTAAATAGTTTAAAAAATTAAATATAATTAAAAAAATTACTCTGTAAAATAAGATTTTATGAATTATAATTTAAAAATTTTAAAATTATTATGTTTTAAGATAAAATAAAATTATTATTTATTATTGCGAATCGCATTTATGCAGTTTTCATTATCAGCAAAAATTTATTAATATAATAAACATAGATTTCAAACAAATTTTCGTTAACTAAATTTTTCATATCGACAAATCTTTAATTAATTTCGTTCAAATTATTATCCTATATTTTATCCTAATTTTATTAGTATCAATTTACTCTATTATATTCTATAACATTTTTATTTAATCAAACTTTTTATTATTAAAATTTATTTATAAAATTTATTCAATTTATACAAATTCTAATTCATTTCAAATTATTTTGTAAAACTAATTAACCAAATTAATTAATTTAAGTTCTTTAAAAATAATTTCGTAGAAGCCTTTTATTATACATTTACAGTACAAATTTTATTTCGTTTATTATGTATTTCAAAATTCTTATTTTAAAAGCTTTTACTGATTATTTCTCTTTTTAAAATATATTGAATTTATTTAATATAAGCTTTTTTAGATTTTAAATTCTGTTTTTTGTATTATATAATTATTTTTTTTATTAAAATTTTAAATTAAAAAAATTGTAAATTATTCAGTGAATTGAAAATTTTAACTAAATCCTCATAATTATGGTTACAATAAAAAGAATTACTTGAAACTAATTTTATTTGTAATATGTGATATTCAATGCATATATAATTTCATAACTAGTATTTGGTTTCTTACAATCTGTATATGTATATTTTAGATCTCCGTATGAATATGAATTATATTTGCGTCCTGATTTGTATACATCAAAGCATACTCAGTGGTACTACTTTCGAGTATCAAATACTCGAGCAAACAAAATGTACAGATTCACAATTGTCAATCTATATAAGGTAATATTTTTTGCTGAAAATCTCTAAACATCAATGTGATTATGTGAGTATTGTAATGAATTTTATGTATTTGGATCAAAACGTATTATTTGGCAATTTTGAAGTTTGATTACCGACTTGCACTTGATTTATAATTAAGTAAACCCCTATTAAATAATGGTCTGTTATGGATGTTAAACTAAAAGCGCATAGAAATATATTTGTCAGGAAAAGAAGTTTATGAGGCATGAGTAAGAAGTAAATATATATTGGAAATTTACTTCTCGACTTAGTAGAAAATTTATAACTGAATTAGAGAAGAGAAGAATCAACAACTTGAATCTATGTATATTATATCGATTACGTTTCAAAAGATTTTAAAACTTTCAAATCATCAATTTTGAAAAAATAGCATTCACAGAACTATGAACTTAAAATTATTTCTGAGAACTATAAAATTGTGTTATGTTTAGTATTAATTTTCATTCTTCTCGCAGTTTGTGTTTCAATCGCGTTAATAAATATATTTGTAATTGGTGTAAGACCACAAATATTGGAGAGACTCTGTCATGTCTACAAATGGGTCAAAGAGCATCGACATATGCGTCATCAAGCTACTTTTGGAAATATTTAACTTAGATCAGTTGAGTCTGAGTTGTTGTTATTTTTGTCTGACGATGGTATTGGACAATCCACCTAAATTAATTTCGAAAATTAATTTGGAAAAATAATGTTTTTTTATGAAATTTTGGAATAGTTACAATTTGCAATTATTTTTTTATTTCCTAGAGAAGAGAATGCTTCCTTATGCATTGGTTTGGACCAAGACGCATTTGAATTATTTATTTATTTTGTATATTTTATTGTAGTATCTTGATATTGATCTTCCGTTGTCATTTTTTAAGCAACAATAGTTCTATTTTTAAAAAATTATCATAATTATAATGAAAAATTGTATCATATTATTTGTAATCAATTATTTTTTTGATAAAATGATTTATCTAAAATAAATATTGACTCTAATTAGTTTTGAAAGTGAAAGTAAACTAAAAATAATAACATTTGATTGGAAAAAAATCTATCATAAAAATAATTGATAGAACATTTTAGATATTATTTTATAAATACGTATTAATATAATTTATTGAATCTCAATTTCGCAAAAGAAATTAGTTACAGTATTAATCGTTGGTGACGCTGTAAACTTGTAGTAAATCAGGTATCGGAAACGTTTAGGACTATTTATAACTTATAAATAGATTTTTTTGTCAAGAAAACCACAGATGTTTTTTTATGAAATTTTGGAATAGTTACAATTTGCAATTATTTTTTTATTTCCTAGAGAAGAGAATGCTTCCTTATGCATTGGTTTGGACCAAGACGCATTTGAATTATTTTTTCAGTTCTTATTACTCGTGTCAGAACAGCCTTAACACATCAGAATTAGTAAATTTGCAAATTATATACCACAAATTTATTTACAGAAAACATCACGTTTAGTAAAGGAATTGGTAAACATCACAAAATATGCTATGTGGAAGTGATCCAAAGCAGTGACTATAAGAGCAGCGCACAATGATTTAAGTATGGTATTTTTCAAGATAATCCATTCAATTTATCTGGGTACATAGTAAAACGTTTGGAAAAGAACGAAATACTTGATGTCGTCCATCACAAACAACAAGATATTTCTCTCAGTATTTATACGTTATTTCTTAACTGTCAATCAACTTTGGTTGATGTTGAAGGCTGCTTTTCAATTCTTGGAAACATTTTGCGGAAAAACAGGTTTTTTCCATCAAACGCGGTTCAATATTTGCGTTTATCATACAATAAAAACAAGGGAAGATTAATTAAATCCACTAATACTTCTTTTGTGATTAGAAGAAATACATTTGGTTTGGATTTAATCTTTTTTCTACCTTAACTGTGTTAAAATAAGGTGGTACGTGTTAAGTCTGTTTTATAGTAATTTTTTTATATTGAAAACAATAATGTCAAAATAAAGTCGAAAATCTGTGACAATAAAATCTAGAAATATATTTTTTGGTCGATTCTAAGGTTACCATGTTTATAAGGTTAAATATTTTCATTTAACCGAAATATCTCATTTTGTTTGGGATCAAACGGAATGTATTTTACCAAAAACTGTTTATATTAAGCGAAATTCATTTAGAGAAATTGTGATAATTGTTAGGATTTTGTACTAATGTAAATTTTTGAACGTTATAAACTTAAATTTGTAAATTTGAGAAAATGTAAAATTGACAAATTTAATTTAAAGTTTTACCGTAATCATATTTTTATTACACTATATTCATTTATAAAAGTTTCTGAATAGAAAATGATTTTCCTTGTAATTTTGTTTACAAAACAGAAATTTGTGTTGAAATCAAATTTTGAAATTATGTCTACTCTTCATTTTGAGTGCGCTTCGATTACGGTTTCGTCAAATATGTTTCAATCTTAAAACATTAGATATAATAAGTATATGTGGCGTTGTCGAAATCAATAAAATATTTTCGTAAGAAATGTATATGCGCTGTTCAAGTCTCAAACACTTCATGTTAATTGGTATGTGATTGGAGATTGTAAATATAGCATAAACGTGGTCAAGTACACCAAAATTGGCAAGGAAATGAATGTTTTAATATATGAATTTGTGAATGTCTCATCAAATGGTAAAAATTATATAAAATATATGTGTAGAAACATATTTCTACTTATAAAAAAATTAATAATTAAATTATTAATTTTTAAGTTTGTTTAAATATTCACTTAAAAAAAAATAAAACGTTTCCAAGTCAAGCGTGTTTTTTTTCTCATTTTATAAAATTTCGTCTTCAAATGGTGTCAGAAGCGACAAAATTGGACATATTTCGTCAAGAATGAATTCCACAATCAGAATTCCATAGTATTTTGATAATCCGCAAATATGGTTCCAACAGGTAGAAGCGATTTTCACTATTGGAAATATCGTCAAAGAAGAAGCTAAATAATACCACATTCTTGCCAGCCTTACTCCAAGTATCCTGCTCTCAGTCCAAGATCAACTAACCATTTCATCAAGCACCCCATACTCAGATTTAAAACGAAGAATAATCAAACTCAAGCAAAAGTCAAAGGCATACCATCTACAAGAACTGTTGGATCAGAAGAACATCGGTGACTTACAACCGACAGAAATTCTACAAAAAATCAAGCGAAACGTTTCAGAACTGCAGTTTAGTTCAACAAATGATGATTCACTTCTAATACGTAATCTCTTTATTAGATCCTTACCCTCTCACATTTAGCTCCATCTAACAACCCGAAATGACAAAGATGTTGATGATCTGATGGAATTATCTCACAAATCAACGATCAACACGGTTAAAAACCAGTCAGAATTACGAGAATCACAATTGGTTGCAGAAATATCTATTTTAAGAGAGGAGATAAACGCGCTCAAGCAAAGAAGCTTAAGAGATGCAACAAACCCTACAATCTGCTATTATCATAATCGCTTCGGTTCCAAAGCTATTAAATACCAACAACCTTGTAAATGGAGCAACAATACATCGGGAAAAGGGACTGGTTCCTTGTAAAGCCGGCTCAGGAAACCAAATCAACTCAAAAACCGGCCTCAATCTCCAGCATTTTCACAATTCCTGCAAAAACTCAGAGGTACTTAATTAATTTTCTCATAGACTCTGGTGCCGATGTCAGCATTCTTCCCTTAAAACAATTTCAACCTGACAATTCAAACTCAAGTGAAAAATTAACTTCATCAACAACTTTCCAATTAAAGTTTACGGAACCAAATCGATGACTTTTCAATAAGTTGGACTAGAGCGATAATTTCAGTGGAAGTTTGAGGTTGCAAATGTCAACCGACCAATCCTAGGATCGGATTTCCCAGCATATGCCCATGCCATTGTTGATTGTCAAAACAACAAAATTCGAATTGATGAAAACGTTATCCATGGATCCAGTAGATCAATTGAAACTATAGCTAATGATTACACAATGTAAGTTCAAAACTTAATATTGAAGCTGAAGGACGGCCAATTTTTCAACGAGCCCGACGCATTGGTGGGAAAATACTTGAATCAGTCCGTCGAGAATTTGAGAACATGCTGCAAAAAAAATTATCAGAGAGAGCAAAAGCGAATGGGCCTCACCACTAGTAATGGTAAACAAAGGTGATGGCTCTTACAGGCCATATGGTGACTACCGACTATTAAATCAAAGAATTAAGCCCGACCGCTACCCACTATCACACATGTCAGATATACTCAGTGCCGTCAGTAACTGCAAAATATTCTCGACTATTGATCAGAGAAAGCCTACCACCAAATTCCGATCAATGAAGAGGACAAACATTAAACGGCGATTATCACTCAAATCGGACTCCATGAATACAACTTCATGCCATTAGGACTGAAAAACGCCTCCCAAGCTTTCCAATGGTACATTGATCAAATTCTAAGACCGTTTCGAGCATTTGCATCGTCATATATTGATGACATAATAATATTCTCGCCTGATCAAAACAGTCACAAACAAAACCTCGCTGCCATCAGAACAGCATTACAACAGAATGGGCTGAAAATCAATGAAAACAAATGCAAATTCCATCAACATAATGTGAACTTTCTGGGTTTTAACATCTCGGGTAAGGGAATACAACCGATTCAAGACAAGATTGACCAGATATTGAATCTAAAAGCTCCAGTAAATGGCAAAGCACTGAAACGCTTCATTGGAGCAGTAACTTTCTATCAGTGGATGATACCACATTTATCACAAATAATATCACCTTTACATGATTTAGCCGCATCAGCCAACAACAAGATGAAGCTGTTTGATTGAACGAGAGAACACCAGGAAGCATTCGAAACGTGCAAAAAGAATCTATCAAACATTACCTCGATGGTAGATCCCAATCAGGAGAAAATCATGGTACTATACACGGACGCCTCAACTAACGCAATCGGTGCAAGTCTTAACCAATACAATACATCAGAAAAACTTGAGCCAATTGCTTTCATCTCTCGCAAACTCAATGGAGCAGAAAAGAAATACTCATATTTGACAGAGAAATCCTAGCGGTATATCTCTCGATCAAACATTTTAAACATCATTTAGAAGGAACCAAATTCATTCTGCGAACCGATTACAAACGCATACTGCACATTCATAGCTTGAAAAAACCATCCAACAGACAACGGAGATGGATCGAATTCATTACTAGTTTCTCATTCGATATGCAACATGTGGTAGGAAAATCCAACACAATTTCAGACTACCTATCAAGACCAGATCATAAGATATCTAATTTGAATCGAATATCAACTCAAGAATTAGCCAGAGAGCAAGTCACTGATCCAAGTCTTCGAAACCTCAGAGCAACATATCTGAACATACAAAACAAAAATGGATTGTTAATCGATACAACAAAAAAGAACAGAATTATTTTACCAAACAAATACAGATTCCGAGAATTCTCGAGACTGCACAATATAGCCCATCCCGGAGTCAAAACAACAACCAATCTACTAGCAGAACGATATGTGTGGCCAAAAATGAGGTCTGAAATCAGGCAATGGGTACGAGGCTGTCATGAATGCCAAAAAGCTAAAATAAACAAACATACAAAATCTCCACTTAGAACATTTCCAGACCGTGGACGATTCAAAGTGGTCCACATTCATATTGTTGGTCCTCTCCCGCAAGTAGAAGGTAAAAGATTCATTTTAACTCTAATTGACAGGCAGACATTATAGACAGAAGCCATACCAATTAAAGAAATCTCGGCAACAAAGGTAGTGGAAACATTCGAAAGAGAGTGGATCTCTCGATATGCATGTCCTGAAATCATTATTTCTGATCAGGGGACCCAATTCTGCTCCGAAACATTCAACAAGCTATGTAAAAAATATGGCATCAAACATCGACATACTACGGCCTATCACCCACAATGCAATGGGAAAGTGGAAAGGTTCCATCGCACAATGAAAAATGCCCTCCGAGCACATGCGAACAATGCAGAGAGCACTTGGGCAAATGATCTACCTTTAGTCATGTTAGGCATTAGAAATTCAGTAACAAGCAATGAGCCTGTGAGGCCTTCGCAAATGGTATTCGGAAGCGCCGCCAACATTCCAGGTGACCTAATTATTGAACCGTACAATCATGAAACTCCAACACACTCGACTGTTGAGCAAGCAATAAAATACTACAACAGAGTTCGTTACCGAAGAACAATACATCAAACAATTTTTATTCCACAGGATCTATACAGCTGTGAATATGTGTGGATCAGATGTGAAACTAAAAGATGCCTTCAAAATCCATATGAAGGACCGTTCAAGGTTATCAGCCAAAGCACGGATTTGAAAACATTTGAAGTGAAAGTAGATGAAAATATCAAGTGCATTTCAGTAGATAGACTTAAATCCTGCTTCGGCCTACAAGATCTTCAAATATGAGGGGGAGTTATGTAGAAACACATTTCTACTTAATAATCAAATTAATAATCAAATTATTAATTTTTAAGTTTGTTTAAATATTCACTTTTTTATAAAATAAAAAGTTTCCAAGTTTTAAAAAATGTCGTCTTCAATATTAAACAGAACTAACTGTACTATAAAGCACAAACGTGTGTTGTTTGTACAAAATTGTATTGACCGTTTTTCTTTAGAAAAGGTTACTAGTTATACAGTACATTGTCATTTTCTATTATGCGGTTGTGATACATTAAAACATTTTTCCAAACAAAGAAGATTAACCATTTGTCAGCGTTAAACATTATTTAACATTAAATCCGGGCGACTATAGTCGATTTACGCGTTCAAAGGGTTAAAATTCATTGATGAATCGAATTTTTATTCAAAATTTAAAATGTTGTAGCACATGTTTACCAGGACGATTGCTACTTGATGTGCAAGTCTACACTTCTGCAATTCGTACATACCCTTTCAACCCTTTCCAGCCCATTGTTGCCGTATGGTAACATATTTGAAAAATTAAATTACAGTTATCTCTTTTACTCAATTTAAATTTTACACATAGTAATAGTTTCTAAAAAGTCTAATAGATGACACTACATATATTAGAATGCAAAAAAAGAAAGCAAACAAAACAACAATAAAAAAATTTTTTTTTCAAAAATAATAATTTGGGCTGGAAAGGGTTAAAAAATATTCAAAACCATTTTAATTTTATGAAGCCCATAAGACTAGTGAACAATGGTTATTTCCAGTAATCAGATACTGGTTAGATAAGTTATTCTATATGCTCCGTGCGTCAAACGAGCAACAAATGAATGTTTCAATCAACAATCTGGCAATCTTTCTGCTATAATTTGACGCATAAAAAGAAATGTTTTCTAAGGGACTCGTTTGACGTCTCATAACGGAAAATAATCAAACAGTCAAAGGCTCAACGCGTCATTATATTACAAGTAAGCGTTTGGCTTGTTTGATGCCTCAATTCCATTTCTTGATATTCAAACACAATTGTGTCAATTATACTTGTATTTTTTATATTTTCTAATGTAATAAACATTGATAAAAGAAGAAAACGTCTTAAATGTTAGTTTTATTATCATAAAATTTTAATATTTCCCATTAAAATTCATAAATCAAAGTCAAGTTCACAAATCAAATCAAGTCCCATTTTTAAAAATAAAACTTCTAAACTCTTTTATTTTGATTTAAAGAATAAATCAGAATTGGCTAAACTGAAAATTCAAAACGAATGTGTGACTAAAGGTGATGTTTTGAGATGTTCTAAAATGTGCTATTTAATTCTAAAAGACTCTTGCACAAGTGCAATTATCTTCTAATTGCATCTCAAATTCACTGGTGACAACAATAAAATCTTCTGGTGCAATTTCAACAAAACAATAAACAGGTTGTATTATCATCAATTTATTGCAACAAACAAACTCTTTTGTCTATTTATTCGTTCTGAGGCTTCAAATATAATGAAAATAAAATTATAATTAACTCTTGTCAATCAGACAATCAAATCGCAAATCCTAAAGTTAATAAATAATAATAAGTAATAAACAAATTTACAATTATTTGTGAAAAATAATATTTCTTGAATTTAATAATCCAGTTAACAACTAGATGTATAAAAAATAAAACTGCAGATTCAATATGTCATTTAGCTTCTTGAAGTTTACTATAGAATTTGTGCTTGAGATAATCATTAGGATATCCTTATTGAGCAATCTTCGAGCCTTTTGTCAGTTTAAATCTTCACAGTACACCCAAACATTCTTAAATTTCATCACTGAAAACCAAGTGAAAAAATCTGACAGGATAATAAAAAGGAAAATGACTTGAAATGCGATTTAAAATTCAATCAATTTACTTATATATATATATATATATATATATATATATATATATATATATATATATAA
>MQRK01216824.1:37436-58467 GCA_001938485.1 Girardia tigrina
AGAAATAGTTCGATATTGAGCCATATTAAAAGATGTAAAGGTAATCTTATGAATTACAATAAAGATTTTAAAGTGATTTTAAATAATTTTGACACAAATTATGAAAGGATTATTGCCGAAGCATTGTTAATAAAGCATCATAAAACATGCTTAAACGTGCAAGGTGATTCATCTAATCATATTAAAGTTTTTTAAAATATCATTAAAAATACTTTCCTTTTTTTTTAAGAAAAGAAAAAAAGCATGTTTTTGAGACGTATGATGTAATAGTTTTTCAACTATATAAATAGCAATTAATCACTTTATTTCATTGCACTGAAGATTCTCCAGGAATTCTTGCTGTATCTCTTTAAATTCTGCTTTTGAGGTGAGATACATAACTCTAGGGTGTTTCTTTAGATAATGGAAACAATAAAAATAACTCGGATCTAATTTTGGCGAATAGGGAGGGTGACAAACAAATCGTGAAGAAAGTTTTCTCAAAAATCCATAGACTTTATTAAAGAAAACCATTTTTGTTGTGATGCGTATGTCAAAATTGACAATATTCTCCAATTTATCTTTAATGCTTTTACCAATTTTCAAAGGTCTCCCGATAATATTCTCATCAAAAACACTCTGTCTACCGTGTTTAAATTGGAAGTAAAAATTAATCCAGTCATAAATAGTAGTTTTGTTTGGGCTTTCATAATAATATACATTCCCAAACCCCTCAATTATTTCCTTCGCCGAAAACCACAAACTTTATTACTCTACGAAATTCCACGGGAGAATACATTATTATGACGAAAATTAGAATGACCACAAAGATTAGACCATATGCAGATGTTCCAATAAAAAAAATGTATTTATGTTACATATAATACTCAAGGAATATATCACGAAAATTGCACTAAAATTAATGTATTATTTGACCTTCATTCCTTGTATATAATGGACGCACTACATATTATTTGATTGATTATTTCATTTAGTAAGTTTTAAAGCAGTTGTGGTCAACTCAAATGATCATACGGAGCACTTTGAAAACCATCATAAATTTGCGGGCCGCATTTAAAATTATTTGTATATTAGATTTTAACCCACTAAAGACATTTTTTGGAGTGAAAAAATGAAACATAATGAGTTATTATTATTGTGTTTACTAATATTCTACAAATTAACATAGATAATATAATAATAATGATACTAAACGAACATTGTAAAAATTATATATAAATTTCAAGAAAATTAAACAATGATGTTAAAAAAATATATTTATTTTATTTTTTTCTAAATTCTTCTACTTAGCACTTGCAAGTCGATTTCTATTTGGGTATTTGCACATCGTATTTGGGCTTGGAGGTTAGCGTCCATTATGTTTGACCGTGTTTTGTGTTTAGTCAATTTCATTTTCGATACAAACGTTTCACGGATATATCGTTTGTTGAACCAAAAGCGATAAAAACTTTTTATACCAGATTTCTCCAAGTTGAAAATTTCTCTTTTGTGACGTAGGTACTATAAAAATCTATTTCAAAAATGTATTTTAATTGAATATTGCATTGTAAGTCAACCATATATTTTCTAAATATATGTTGTAAAAGTGTGATAAATCTGGTCACTCTTGTTTTAAAGAATTAAAATAGAACGTATTTTGATTAACCTTTTATCATTATCAATTAAATTTTTCTAAATAATAATTATTTATTATAATAGTTAGACAACTAAGTTATTTACCAAATAAACAATGCTACACAATAAAACATCTCAAAAGGTGAATCAAAAGTTTCTCTATATTCCTCTTATTTAAGTTATATCAATCTTTCTGGATCAATTTGATTGTAAATGCTCGTAATTTCTCTCCATTATACGAATTTTGACATCCATGACAATTACATTTGTATGCAAGATAACATTCAATTGGGCAGTGAGTTTTCAAATACCTAATTTTACTTGTATCTAACAATATCAAAGCACTAATAATATTTTTTAAGTGTATTAAAACACTTAAATCTTTCAAATTATGGAATTTTTATAATCATTGTGTTTCATTGTCTCCTATTTTGTCTTATTTTATTCTCTATTTTCCTATTTTATATGCATATTGTAAATGTACATTTTTTATTTTTTTATGTATGTGTTGTTGATTTTTTTTATGAGAAATTTTTTTGCGAATTTAAATTGGAATTAATTTTGTAGTTTTAAATTCTAATGGAATATTTTGTGTTTCTGCTTTCAATGGGGAATGTTTATTCGATTGTTGATTGAGAGGCGATTTCGTCTCCGTTCACACCACAATTCGCTCTCAATTTTCGCCATTCGGTGTTGATGACGATGAAATAATTAATCCCATAGTAATATGGAATATTTGAAATTAATTAAAAAAATCAATTATTAATTGAACGACAAAATTTGGATTTTTGAATTAGAAAAATAAGAAGTTTTCTAGAAACCATCATCACTTCACCATTTCCTTAGCCAATTCCCTCAATTTCCGATCAGTAAAAGAAAGTTCCGTTTTTCCAACAAGGACGAAAATTATATTATAATTGTAAACTATAACTATTCCGTCTTTCCTCAACCAATCCATTTAATTTACAACCAGTCAATAATAAAAAAATCAAATCTCTAATTGGAGACGTTAATAATCAAGACGATCTGAGAAAGGCAATAACCTAACAATTCAGTTCTCACGAAAAATAAAACAAGTAACGTGTATTTCTCTAAAAAAAACCAATCGACCTGTTTCTTGTTGTTGTGATCGAGAAAAATTTATTTTCTTCTACATCTTTCCGTTATAGTTATGAAATATCAATATATTTGCTAAAGAAAGCACTTTCAATTATTATAAATTTTTGAGATTGTTTCCTTTACACATATTATTAGTGAAGCGTTTCTTGTTAATGTCCATCACAATAAGACCACCTCATTCATTCTTATAAATCGACGGAGGAGTTCAAACTATGTAAACCACCTTTTTGTTCATATGAATTTTTATTTCATAGTAACTTTTTAAATGTTAAGTAAAGTCCTTTATCAGTTGCCTTTCTGTACATTTATTGTATACATTGTACACACAAAAAAGCATATATATATAAATTTATATTTATTAAAAATTTCAAATTAGATTTTCAAAAAGGTAAAAACGGTTGTAAATTTCTAAAATAAAGTGATTTAAAAAGATCAACAAAAACGCATTCTTTCCTTAACTAACAATAACTAAAGCACATTGGGATTTTGTGTCAGAGGTAAATTTTCTCATTAAATATTTTGACCAAATAATATTTAATATTCTCGAACATTCTTAACAACAGTTTGCAAACTATACAAAAAAAATAAATATAAATTAGATAATTTTTATTACTTAAAATTAAGTAAAACGTTTTAATGAAGTACTTTTACCTTTTTATCTTTGTTTTATATCTGTTTAATATTGAATTAATTATTCTATTGTAACTTAATTGGACAACATACAAATAAATAAATATTGTTAGAACATAAATGACATTATTGACTAAACTGATTTAACTTTGTTATTGCATTCTCATGATTGTAGAGATTAGCGGATATTTAAACATTGTAAAATTCTCTAAGAGAAGTTGTTATTTTAATAGAATATATCCTTATATTTATAAAATATATAACAGGTCTTGATTCGAAAAAAAAATTAAAAAAGCAAAAAATGGTGATTTTAAACACCTGAAATACGTTTGTTGTTTACAGAAATTAGGGTATTTAGATGTCTAAAACTAGTAAATCAAAAAATTAAATTTTTTATATCCATTCTTTATGCAGACAGAACTCTACTTTGCCAACAAAGTTTTTAAAATTTAAAAAATTTTAATTAAAAAAACACATTGAAAATCAATATAAACTACTTTAATTTTTAATTTATTTTTATTTTTTTAATTTATTTTTTTAATTTATAAGTAGATATCTAAAAATTAATATTGTTCGGGAACTCTGAATTTTCCGTTTTTCCAATTTTTGGATCGTATTTTTTGATCAAATTTTTACATAATCATTTATTGTCATCGAGAAGGAGTAAGTGTGCAAAGTTTGAAGAAAATCGATTGAGTAAAAAGCCTTCAAAAACATGTTTCTAAATTCCATGGATATATATCGTAGCACGTCAAAATGTCGCGAACAAAAATAACGCGAATCAAAATGTCGTGTATCCAAAATATCACAAACTAATAAGAAAAAAAACGTATATACAGGCATTCACTGTCTGGATAACTTTGAGACAAAAATTATGACCAAGATCTATTAAATGTGATTATGAAATGAGTGATATTAATGCCTTTGGTCAAACATTTTCTTTGGAAATACACGGGGTTTTTTTTCATTTCACTTAATGTTTGTGGAGGTGTATTCAAAATTATCCACAAGCTTTTCATGAATATAAGATCAATCCAATGTTTTCATCACATGTACGTATGTTGGCAGTCATTGCCTTTGTACTTGAAAACCATGCCATTATGGTATTTGAAACATTATGTGGATCGGAATATTACTCTGAAAATGAAGATTTATTAAATCCGATAATATTTTATTTTGAAGATATTTGGATTGGTCGATCGCAAATGAGCAATAATCGTAAAAGTTGACCTTTAGGAATGAAAAAAATATTGGGACAATGCACAAATATTATACAGGATAGTAACTAGTTACAATGATGCATTACTTTTAAATTATTTGAAGGGTGTGGGAAGCAATTTTCATTTGAACGTTTAATAAAATATTGAAGCATTAAACGTTTTTTGATAAATAAAAATGGGTTTATAAAATATATTTTTGTTTTCAAATTTGAATGCAAACAATTTTTATTTATTATTATTTGTTTTTATACTATATTTTTATAATTAACATATTAATTTTACTTTATTTTAAGTAACAATACTTTAGTTAAAGTTTTATAATTAAGTTTTTTAAACATTTATATCTGCGATATTTTTGTTCGCGACATTATGACCGCGGCAATTTTGTCGGCGACATTTTGACGTGGAACTATTTATATATATATATATATATATATATATATATATATATATATATATACGTACATGTGATGAAAACATTGGATTGATCTTATATTCATGAAAAGTTTGTGGATAATTTTGAATACACCTCCACAAACATTAAGTGAAATGAAAACAAAAAAATATATATATATATATATATATAGACAGTACGCTAATAAAATATAGATAATACGCTATCATTTAGTGGTGAAGCGTTATTTAAGTCATTCTTTTTGATCGGAACTTTATCACTGAATTTAATGAGAAACGGTGCAAACATCTTACACACGTTCTCATGCAGTCGAATGAGAATACTGTCACACGGTTTTATCAGTTTGTTCGATTTCTCAACACTGTTGCTCATCAAAATGTAACCGACTTCATCGCTAATTGCAGAATTTTGTTTTGCAATTACCGATAGTAATTTCACACAATTGTTTTGTAAATTGAATAATTGAAATGATATTTCATGATTAATTTGATCAAAATTCCTTATTGATCGGGAATCGAAAAACGCGACTTTATCCATTTATTGTAATTTTTTAATGATCAAGAAGTAAAAATATTATAATTTCATTCCATTAAATTATAACAATCTAGTGAAATAAAGTCATTTAATGCAGAACATGAATAGTTTTTTTTATTTTATAGCACAAAATTAATCGATCACTTTGTAGAAAAACTTGTTATTGACAATTGTGACAAATATTTCTTTATTACACACACATTCAATCCAATCAGAATCAATATTTCTCACACGCATATACTCCAATGACGCACACATTCACGTTTTCTTACCATTTAACATCACACACTCAACACACAGACACACATTTCAACTATGTGATTGGTCTATTCAAATTTTGTGTTCAAAAGTGAACACAAATCAAAAACAAATGGTAAAAACTATTTCCTTTGTTTGAATCAATTAATTGCCTAGAAACGAAACCGTCACAAATAAACGAATATGAACCGTAATTCGAATTTTCCAAAGACAATAAGGTCAAAATTAAAAATACGTGTCAGAAAAAAACACAAAATTTCATGTGATTCGTGTTGTGAGTGCGGATTTTGTATTATTTAATAATGTCCATCATCACTAAACCATATGAACGTGATGATCTCATATATATCTATATATACTTATATGTATTTTATATATTTATTTTAATTACTTTTAACATTTATATTTAATTTAATTAATTTAATTTACTTTAATCAATCTTCTCTCATTTAAATTATAATGTTGGGTTCAACTAAATGGTCAAAAGCTATCACAGCGCGACTAAGATGTTCTTGGAACAACCTCGAAATTATTGTTACAAGCTATTTCCGACATCAAAATTTTATTATCAATACAAAATTAATGCTTAAAGCTAATATTTAAACAAGCATATTTTTGAGAAACAATTTGTTTTATAAATCTTAAACTGGTATAAATAAAAATACTTGTATTATTAATATTTTATTTTTATATATGTTACCTATAATAAATTTAATAAATACTGTAATAAATACTGTTATAAACTTTTAAATTATAACAGTATTTAAAATAATTTAATCATTTTGTTTAATTTTATTGATTTTTAAAATTTCTTTAACAAACAATATATATTTAAATATATTTAAATTTTAATATATTTAATTTTACATTATTTCAAAAATTTTAATAACATTTCTTAATTCTTAACAAAAATTAAGTAATATAAAATAAAATAAAGATATATCTTGAATGTCATTCAGAATTTTTTGTGTAACTGTGATTCATTTATGATTTTTATATTCATTAATTACTAAACTAAATTATTTTAACATTTATTTATACAAAAATAATACATCACACGATACATAGAAATTAATTTCATTAAAAATTATTTAGGCAGATAGTCTTTACAATGAAGGACTGAGACCGTTGTTATACAGTGAAAAAGACGCTCGGATATCAAACAAAGGATGGAGGAGATGTGGAATAAATATAGCCTATTACAAAAATAATCTCAAGTAAAATTTAGTTTATAATATCCGGTAAAGAATTATATTATTAAATTTCTTATTATTAAGAAGTTTATTATTTATATTTTTAAAAAGATAATAACTCAGATATTGTAATACCTATTTAAATTCTTTGTGTAGTTAATTGAATTGTATTTTTACTTTTAGATATACAACTAAAAAAGGAGAGCAGAATTTTTATTCTTTAACCTGGAATTTTTCACCACCGCATGATCAAGATACAATCTACTTCAGTCATTGCTACCCATATACGTACTCAAATTTGATGAAATACATTGATAATGTTTCCAAAGATCCATTCAAAAATAAGATCTGTCGAATAAAATTGCTTACTCGAACGTTGGCGGACAATATTAGTCTTTTGCTTACAATTACAAACTTTCCTTCGAAGGAGGAAGAGAAAGTGAGAAAATTCAATACGTTAAATAAATAATAAAAAAGAGTTGGTTAAAATCAAAACGTTATTAAAAATAACACCTAAAAATTACTGTTTATTATTTTCAATGGATACCCAAAAATTTTTTTAGAGGAAATATACATTTTTCTGAACAAAAATACTGTTAGGTACATTCACCAGGTTGCCCTAAAGACTAACCGATGGTAGCAGAATCATGGCACATTTACTGTTGCTGTTCGTCGCCAAGAAATCATTTGTGTCATTCAAAAGTCTTTGACTGTGATAAACACTTACTCTTAGAGTTGATAAAGGTGAAGTAAAATATTATTATTAATAATTGAAAGAGAATAATTAAATAACAAACACGGAATTGGTTTTTAATACTTTTATTAGTTTACAATAAAGTACAACTGGATTTACAAACTTAACCAAAAGCTGGAATTTTAAAAATGAATCACCAATACATCTTAATCCTTGAGAATGATAGTTAATAATAGAAATTACTGAGTTAGGAAATGATATAATAAAGGATTAATGATTTTACAAATAGCTTTTTATTTGTGATCACTTGAAGGAGCAAGGCAATTACCGAAAGTCGAGAGGCCTACTTCGTAAAATAATTGTGGTCAATTCACGTTTGTTCGGTTTTTCGTCCCCTTCGCCAATTGAACTTTTGTCGTCACCGTAGAAATAAAGTACGGGATCAACTGATTGTCGGATTATTGTAAGGCGAATGATACTCTTACTATGTCTCTGCACTGAATCATTCCTTGTCTTGGCTTAATTTAATCATAATATTTTTAGCGATTTATAATTAAAGTTTTACGTTAATTTAATCTTAGTACTTTAACGATTTTGGATAAATTCCAATTTTTTTATAGTAAATACAATTCATGCGTGGTTGCTTCATCAAATAAAACTGTGCCTTTGGTCAACTCATGAATAAAAGGGTGCCTAATATTTTTGACTTAACTTTTAACATCAACGTTCAGCATTTAATCAAGGTGTTAACGTCTACCAAAGTGCTCCTGAAATTTGTTTGGTGCATGACAAAGAAGCTATACCTGTAAATGCCGCCCACCGTTGGTTTTTGTGCTTTAAAAAAGAAAGTTTGATATGAAGGACGGATCACACACTGTTTTATCAACTGTGTTTGACGGAGAGTGATTGAACAAGCAACTTCGATAAAATCCAAAGATCAAATGGCTAGAGGACTGGTGGAGCAAAGGGATTGTGAAAAAAACTGTGGTGAATCACTTTCATTCAATGGGCGAGGTTTAGGAACTTGGAACTTGGATGCCATACTCTCTAAGCGAAAAGATAAGAAATCAGCACATTACAATTGTCACCATATTGCTTGATCGACATCGCTAAACAAATAATCACAAGTTGCTCTTTCTCTACCTCATTGTCACTGGCGAGGATAGAAAGACGACTCCTTGAGACAATCAGAATCTTTATCCATGAAATATTATGTTGTGTGTATGGTGTAACTAGGATATCTAGGTTAAACAACAGTATCGGCTGAACAAAGCAAATCAGCAAAACAGTGTTATTTACAGTATGATAATGCTTGTCCTTCTATCGCCAATATACCTAAACAGCGATTCTAGAGCTCAAAGGGGAAGTGTCTCACTCCATATATTATCCAGATTTTGCGCCATATGATTTCCATCTCTTGAGATAGCTTTTGAATGTATTGCGTGCCGTATCATTTTTTAATGACGTAGAATTACTTAATACGAATTCTTTTAGTGAGGACTGAAGGACCTTTATCGTAAAGGCATTGAGAAACTCACTGAACGATGGTTGGAAGTTATCAAAAACAATAGATATTATATTGTTGATTGATATTTTGCAATTTCGTTCAACAAAATCATTATATTGATATTATGATTTGCATAATAAATTGTATGAATTGTATTTTGTATTCAAGTAAAGGTATTTAAAAAGGGATCACTAATTATTCCTCAACCCAATAATTTAGCTAACATTTTGTATTGTGTTCATAATAAATGATCGAGAAATCTTCGTATGATTCAATGAAAAACTCTTACAGTCGTAATTCATTATAATCAATTTCTTTAATCAATAATTATTTTGTTTGACTATTAGATTAAGAATGTTTCATTAACCCCTTCAGGGTGGGGTTTTTTTAATGAACATAGAGGTTATAAGTATCGTTTAATTACATCAAAATTACATTTTTATGTGGTACATCTCAAAAACAAGGCAGAACACACAGACATACATCACAATCTCTGCACTCATACCTCGATCGCTTATTTGGTACTTTATTTGTTCCAGTGTTACAAACAATGGATTTTCTTTAGCCAGTGGCATTACCAGTGTCATTCTGAATAATTGTAGGAAAATCTCGTGCAGTCAATAGTATAGGATTGGATAGTCTAGGTCTACCAATTGATGAATTTTGTTGAGTGCCATACTTTTCAACAACTTTCTCCACTATTTGCAATTTGAATTCCGAAAGTGAACGACCAGAGGAGTTTCTCATAAAGAACATATGCATTGTATACAAAAAGATCAATTAGGTGAAATGCAATTTTTTTATACCAGTTTATTGTCTTTCGTATGCACTTTGAGAATGATATTTGCATATCAACTTGATCAATTACACCCATGTACTGATTGTAGTCGACAACTCATTTTTGTTTGAGGATCTCTCTATTAGTTTTTTGATCAATTCTTCCTGTTTTCACAACTTCGGGAGTATGAACTGATGTCAACATGTACACATCACATTTATCACACCATTTCAACACAAGTAGATATTTTTTTATTTTTGTAGATGATGTCAAATTTAGCATTTTTTGGGATAAATTTGCACAATACTTCGTATTCTTTTTCAATGTTACACAAGCACCTGTATTATTTCTGTATAAGAATTTGAATAAAACTGGACTTGTGTACCAATTTTCGATGTACAACATTCGACCTTATTCAAGATATGGACTTATCAGTTCCTTTACAATTTAACCAGAAACACCAGGATCGAGAGAAATAGCAAAAATTGTTTCAAAGGCAGAGTAAATTATAATGTTTAGGATCAAATTGGTTTCAACAAAAATATTGTTTCAAAATCCCATATGATGAACATTTTGTACACCAAATCAATTGCGTTTTGATGGAATATACTTCTTGAAGGACAGTCGACCTTCATACAATACCAAGCTTTCATCAATGCATATTCTGAAATGGAATTATCGAATTTGTGAATTTCCCTTTCAACATGTCTATAACTGGCTGGAGTTTTCTCAGTTTTCCTTCGATTTGATTATTATTATCAATGAAATGCAGAAAACAAAGAATTGACAGAAAACGATCTCTTGTAAACATTTCGAGGAAACATTGAGTCTCAAGTAAACTATCAGTAGAACAATAGTTATTGATTTTAGGTCTCTTCACAACAGCTTTTATCAACACAACCTCAAGGAACACATACATTTCACTAACCAAAGTTTCATACCATGAAGCACCATGAGGATATTGCCTATAATTCCATTGATCATGATTTAAATTAGTGTGAAACACGAGATGTTCAATGCGAGGAATATTTGGTGTGTTAATGTTTTTGTGTAGTGTTTGCATGTTTAAATGTTGTGTGTTGATTTGGGATTGTGCCATCACCTAATCAGATGGATGATTAATATTTTAATTCTTATAATCTGAAACTAATTTATTCAAATTTAGATTTAATATTCAAATTTTTAATTTTTATTATTGTAAATTTTAAATAATTTTATTTTAGCCAATAAAATTTAAATTAAATATTTTTTGATTAAAATAATTTTTTTTCAAGTTAGTTTAGATTATAATTATAAATATTAAAAATTGAGTGATGGATTTAAGTGAAAGCAATGCTATTGATCATCATAGAGATGATAAGAAATGTGAATGTAATAAATGTTCTGTCAAATGTGTGAGTTCTCTTAACATTCAACAAAAACTTTCACAAATTAAATGCTCGAAATAATCAAGTTGTAGCTCATTATTGACACCGGCATTCTCGTTGAAGTTCCAATGTCGTGGCTGAATGTGGCTTTTATTCCAGTCGATATATTGATGCGATGAGCACTCATTTTCACTATCGGAATATTCCTCGATTTCTGAATCCGAACCAGAGTCAAATTCACCAATAATTTCACAATAGGTAGAATTAGATCTATTTATTGAGTATAGAAACGATCAAAACGAAATACAAAGACAAAATTGATAAATACAGAATGTGTAGTGAAGATTTTATACGAATTTTTAATCTCTAACCCGGATATCAACAAAACCCACATGTCCCTAATACCGTTAAGTCGCATATCAAAATGCGGAGAATTTAATCTTGCAAAGAATGATACTAAAATTATTTACGTAAAATTTACGTTTAAGTTATTATTTGATGTTTTATTTGCTTTATATTTAATTTACATTTTTTCACTCAGGTTTTGTTATTCAATTTCATACTACTTTCATTTTAGTATTTTTTTCAAATAGATTTTTCAAAATGTATATTATTTTCTATTTTTAATGTATAGAGTCCCAAAAAAATTGTTGTTTTAACTGGACGGGTACATCCGGGGGAGACGAATGCCAGCTGGATGATGGAGGGACTACTTGATTTTCTTTTGAGCAATAAACCAGATGCAATAGTAGTTTCTTTTTATTATTTTTAATTTTGACACGTATGTATTTTCAGTTGTTGAGGGACATGTTTATATTTAAAATAGTACCCATGCTTAACCCAGATGGGGTCATTGTTGGCAATTATAGGTGCTCACTTAGCGGTAGAGATTTAAACAGAAATTACAAATCTAAACTTAAGGACTTTTATCCTATAATTTATAGTATTAGAAATCTTATAGACAAGTAAAACGTTTTATTATAAAAATTATAGTTATATGAATTCCTTAGATTCGTAAAAGAGAGAGAAATACTTCTTTACTGTGATTTCCATGGGCACAGTAAAAAGCAAAATATTTTTGTATATGGCTGCAATGATCAAAAAGACGAAAATGAATTTCTTCTTGAGAGAGCATTTCCTTTCCTACTCAGTAAAAACGCTGCAGACAAAGTATTTTTTATAATTAATAATAATTTTTCATACATTTGCAATATTTATCTTTAAGTTACGTATTATCCTAAAAGAACATTTTCACAGGTTCATTCACCTAACATTATATTTGAGATTATCTAAAAAAGGTAGAAAGACAAATCTAAAGTTTAGTTGAATAAATTAAAAGTAACCCTAAAATGTTTATATAAACGTTCTATGGAAATTTGAAATTTATTCGATAAAGGACAAGTTCATAAATCTTATATATCACTGGGATACTATTCATTTCTATACAATCTCTATTTATAGGATGTACAATTTACCGCAATATTTTCCTTTCTTGAACCCCATTGAAACCGTTTTGACCAGACTGAAGGGAAATATCAGAAGTCAAATATTGATGAATAGGGAACTTTTAAATTTAGCGCATGGCGAAAGGATGAGAACTCTAGAGACAACAATCAAAGAAGAAGTTCAAAAGGATGATTATAAAGATTTATCCAACTATTATTGGCATAATCGTAAATTCTTCGTAAAATGTCTTTTAAAACATGACATCTTCGGAGATTGACTGAGCATTGTTGATTGATTTGTTATGTTCTAAAATAAAAATGTTTATTAGTGACTTATCTTAAATTCAAAAAGATAAAAATATACATTAAACTGACTTACAAAAATTAACTCAATCATCTCTGGCGCAGTCAAATGAAGGTTACAATCAACGATTGTGGCCCTAATGAAGACCGGTTTTCTGATATCGTAATAACAATCGGTTGAAAATAAAATAAATTTGCAAAAATGAAATTACAAAAATAACGACAGTACATAAAAATGTATCATAAAAGTGAATAACATTCAATTTTATGACATAAGATTATTTTTTACTGTTGTTGTATGACGTAACAGTACGTTAAAACAATCATACAGCAAAATTATGATTGCTTTTGCGTTGTTTAATGTACCCTTTATGTTCTTGAATGAAACGCACTGTTTGTATCTGTACAATAATCCGAAATCACAATCTGTCATTTCAAAATTAGAGAAATATTTAATCTTAAGTTCATTACCTAATAAAACCATGTATTTCATACTTAATATAAAGATGATTGTCGGTTGATAATTAAAGACCAAAACTTTAGTCAAACCTTCTTTTTACAAAGGGGAAGGTGAACTCCAAAAGTTAAAATAATTACGAAAAATAAATGCATCACTGGATAAAACTCCAAATTATCCATTCTATCAATTAGATTGGAAAATCTTCTAATTTTATATTTTATTTCATGATTATCATTTAAAATGCAACTTTCATTCTTGAAAAAAATGATAAGCTGACCGATCAACATTACAAACAAAAATGAAAAAAAAAAACTATTGAAAATCTTTCGATCAAAAGAGAGATGTCTGAACACTAAACTTTTAGCTAAAATCAGCGCCAGATTGAACTTGCAGGAATATATATAAATGATAAACTCAATTGAAATATATGTTCATGATCTTGAGGCACTCTATAAATACCTTCACTCGACAGTCTGGAAGTTCAAAGATGTGTTCGGAAAGGAAATCAACAAACAAGCAAAGTTGCTACCACAAATGTGTCTCCGGCATAAGAAACAGCTATTACACATAAATGTTTATTAATAAATATATTTTATAAATTATATTTATTACAGACATTTGTTTCTTTCGTTTCTTTTCTGAATATTTCAGACTGTGTTTCAAGCTAGTCTTAAGGTAATGTTTTATTAGTAACATTAATAAATATTTCACATTGTAAATGTATCTACATTAAGTTTGACCTTGTACTATGAATAATTATATTATTTGTTTTCGAAAAGAGGATAAATTGATCTTCCGAAAAAAAGAATTCATCATTTAAAAATCCAATAAAGAAGTTCAGACATATATATATATATATACAGGATTTTTAAGGTTTTTAGCTGGGTGTAACCTAAGAAAATGTGAATGAACTGTATTAAATATTTATTTCTACTCAAAAATTGTTACACCACACATGTATCTTGGATTTAAAAGGTTAAGAACAAAAGAATGACCTTGTGTAGGAGCATGTATGTGCGAAAGGGAGAGGTAGTAGGTGAAATAGCAGTGTGTATATTTTTTAATGAACCCATGCTTTACCTATGTATAGCCAAATTTTCGGGTGTACATCTACAAAATTTCGATGAAAATTGTACACCCAAAATGACATTAAAAAACCATGTATATATATATATATATATATATATATATATATATTGTTTTCTATTATTTATTTGTTAAATGTAAAATTTAGAATTTAATTTCTATTGACACCGATTTTATATAATTTGCTAAAATACTTATCAGTTTTTGATAATATATTTAGTAATAGTTCGTAAAATATATTGTTTTTTAAGCTTTATTTTTCAACTCTTTGACTTTTATATTTTAATAAGACATTCAATAATATTTTCTTTCTTTAATGACGCAGTTTGATTATCGAAGCTGTAGCTTTAAAATGCAGAAAAGCAAAAGTGGAACAAGTCGTATCGCCTTTAGAAATATTGGTAAATTTTCTATTTTCTGTATGATTTTTAAGTTAATATTTTTAGGAATTCTTCATAGTTTTACACTAGAAGCTTCGTTCTGTGGACCGAATTTATCTACAGTCCATGGAAGCGATACTACGTCACAGTATTATCACTTCAATACAGATGATCTCAAATTAATGGGAGAAGCATTTTGCTATTCCTTACTTGATTTCTGTGATCCGGATAAAACTCAGGTTCATATTTTAGTTTTTTAAAAACATAAATTAATAGCTCGCACTGTGCAAGTCAATATAATACACTTAAATCCTTGGGTAACATATTGGAAGGAGTATAAATATTCTGGCTTTTCTTTTTACCAAATCAAACAATAATTATAAAATGAATAAATAGTTTTGTCAAAATATTACAAAAGTGGAGTGCAAGTGTTGTATCGAATATTTTGAAGGAGAAGCAAATAAAACTAAAAATAGTTTTAATTTACAATCTTGGTCATGATTTTAAAAAACTAAGTTTTATAAAAATATGAATTGATACAGAAGAATATAAAACAAATGACACTTCTTCCAGAGAAATTGTAGAGTTTTAGTGTAGACAATATCTACAAGACATGCATCTTACAAAAGACTAAAAGTTTGTAGGAAGTATAAATCATTCAAATGTTGGGAATTTTCCTATCACGAACTCCGACAATAAGGTTTATTGAGTAAAATTCGCGGATTCTCGTAATTGTTCGCAAATATTGTGATATATTGACTACGAAATATTTATGTAGGGTAATACAAACTTTTCTTTCTAATAATTGTAGGACATTAACATTCAAAATTAATAAGCAAATCAAAATGTATTTTTCTCTCAATTAGTCTCCAAGGTTTAACCGTCATCTTTAGAGCAAATGACTTTGGAAAAAAGAAAGTTACTCTTATATTGGAAATAATAATTGTGTAACAAATTCGTAATCAATATATTATGTAAATAAGTCCCGATAAAATTGTTTAGCAGTTGAAATGTAAATTTTAAGATCAAATGATCTAATAAATAATGCTTGGTATGTTATCTTCTCCAAAAATTCTTAAATTGAGTTCATAGAATTTAAAATTTTTGAATATATATTACCCATATACAAAATTTTCTATGATCAGAAATTTTATTCATACCATCATTATGACGGTGTTCCTGTATTCTCTTACAGAAATGATGTAATGACTCTTTAATAAGCTGTGTATTGTTAAACAAAATTTTAATACGGCCCCAACGAAGTGGAAGATTTAATGTCGAAATTTTTTCATTTTTTGGGTACGGAATAATATTTTTAACACCAGTGTTTATTAATACCATTTTCATTAATTAACAAAAAAGTCAATTTTAATTTAAGTTTTAATTTTTATTTAAAAAATTAGGTAAATTGTTTTAAAATTCATTTGAATTTAACAAGTTTTCTATGATGAGCAATAGGACTTGAACCCCTATATAAGCTGGCTCTCGAACACGTTTTCAGAGATGACGGGTAGTCTCTCCAATGAATGTGGTATTATAGCCATTACATGTATATAATTGTATAATACATGATAAACAATTTCCGAACCCAAGTCAAAGAAATTTTGTTGTAAATCACCTACTCCTTTGAATCTGTGTTCGGACTTTGTTTATCCATATACATGTAATGCATGTTGTTAACTATCAACAGTTGAAGTCATAATAGCGCTAACAATATTTTATTATAGACAAAATTAAAACAAATTTTCGCTTCTAATCATAATTTAATAATTATTTATCCAATTTTTATTATTTAAAGAATCTTTAATTTTAAAATCTCTCTTAAATTTTAAAGCTCGAAAATAAAATTATTTCTAATCTAATTTCAATTAAAAGCCATAGCTTTAAATCATTAATTTAATCTCTGTTAATTCTATTAATTCTAAAATAATATGCAATTCAACATAATTTTTAAGATTGTTTTTAAAAAATTTAAGTGCAAATTTCTAAAACTTATTTAAAACATTTAATTTCAAATCTTTAAAATTTATATTTTGCATAAATTAAATATTTTGCACATTAAATTTAAGTTTTAAATTATTTAAATCTCGATCATTGATGTAAAATGCCACATATATAGGAGCAACTGTTCGTCATTTCTACAAACGAGTCCAAGAACACGTTTAAATAAGAGGTTAGAGTCATTTTGCTGAGCATGGAAAATATTATAAATACAATTTTAGTATAAATAACTTCGAAAATCTGTGCAAGAATTTTAAAAATTATTGAGAGAGATTTTGTAAAGCATTTTTAATACGATTTCTTGATCAAAAAATCAATGTTCGAACAGCACTCCCAACCAATTTGTTAAGAGTTTTCAATTACATTTAAGCTAGAAAATATTTATTTTAATCATATTAATCACGGATATCACAAATTTAATCGATAAAAAGCTCATAATCCTGATCTCAACAAACTCCGATATATATTATTATAACATCTATTTTAAATGGAGTTACTATTGTTTTATTCAATTACATTATTTTTGTAATTTTCGATTTTTTCAGTTAAGAATAACATTTTTAAAAAGATAAGTTTTTCATTCTAACTTTTTATGCAGTCGTAAATATACAACTCAAATAAGGCATCATAGTTTTTGTTCGGAATGCTCAAATCCCAGCAGTTTTGACTCTTGTTACTCAAAATAATACAAAATTTTCTTATTTACATTTTTTTAACTTTTAAAAACTGAAATGTCAATTTAAAATTTATAACGTGTATTATTTATTCAAAACCGTTAAGAACATTCAAAAATTAAATTTAAATTAAATTTGTTAATTTTTCTAGAGAATATAGATATAAATAATAATTTTATTAATATATTTTTAGATTAATATTATCACTGCCAAAATTAAAGACGATTTGACTAAAAAATATACAAATCAAATGCTTAGCAAAGGCATCGTCATAGACAGCAATAAATTAGCTTCAATTAACTTAGCGGATCTGGACATTGAAGAAAAGTCAAGCGAGTATGTTCTTTATTATATTAATAAACTCAGAACTTTTATATTATTTAAGGGTTTAATAAACATAGTAGTTATAATAGTAATAATAATGTAATTATTTCACTAGAATTATATTTATAAAAAAATATTTCCTATTATGGCGCATTTTTGTATGATTATATATACTTATATTTTTTGTTTATCTTCTATTAATTCTGCATCCTGTCCTAAAGATGAATTAGAGAGTTTTCTGTAATTTGTGTGAGAAGTGAAATGAGAATATTATTTTCCTTCAAAAAACTTATACAAATTAACAATAAATGAAATTATTTTCTAAAAAGACTAAGTTTAAAGCAACAAGAAATTAATAATTCCTTTCACAAATAAAATTATTCTTGTAATAGTTAAATTTTTATACTGTTCCGCCCGATCTCCCGCTTTCCCAGAAGATCGGCTGCTGGTAGTGGTAGAGTAGCAGTATTGAAATTGAAACTCATGGCTTTTGTATTCGTTCTGAGCCCATTCAAAAATATTCAGACTGATCGTCCTTCTGTTAATGATATTATTATTAGCTCAATTAATGTTTGTTAAAAATCAAATGTCAAAGTCATAGCAATCAATTATAATTATCACAATATTTTGATAAAATGTCAAATTCGTCAATAATTTTTAACTCAAAGTTCAGAATATAATCGCTCAAATTCGATAAAATTTTACAGTCAGTAAATCGTTAATAAATTTCTCAATTCAAAATTTGAAATAGCAATGAGCAAATCGAAAATGAAAATTTGTGAAAGAAATGTCTGGCTGAAGCCTTGCTCTGATTGGCTGACCAATATTTCATTTATTAACCACTCAACAATGTAATCAATTGACACACAAATGGGCCGTGATAGAAAAAATGAACAAATATTCGGCTATAATTTACACCATGGGTCATCGTTTTATAGATCGTTCAAAATGAAAAATTTTCGATTTCATTTTTAAATTTAATTATTTTTATTTCTTTTTTAATCATATCTTTTATTAATATATTTTATATATATAATGTAACAATAAAAATTTAAGTGATCGTCATTAATAAATATCTAAGTTGTCTTTGAACAGAAGAAAAGAGGTTTTCCAATATACATAATGAAAATTAAACAATATTATACATATAAAAAGATTTATTTCGAAACAATACTTTTCCTAACATAAAAACATTTACATTTTTGAACATGTGAAATTAAAATTAGAGAAACTCTTAGTAAATTAATCTATTTCTTTAATTGTTTTTGTAAATTATGCTTCTTTCAGATGTTAAAATATGGATAAAATTCAAGCTATATATTTCTGTAATTGCTCATATTCAAATTATTTTCTTAGTTTTTATTCTTAATAAGTCCACAGACTTATAACAAACAAATTTCAAATGAATTTTCAAATTTTATGTTCATTTTACTGATATCCAAAGCTTATCATAAAAATTTAAATCTAATTTTGAAATATAAAATTACATATTTTTAAAAGTTTATTACCCTCAAATACTTGTAAAAGTTTACATAAACTTTGAATAAATAGAATTATTTATGTTCCAAATTTAGTGAAACGATAAATGAAATATATCATCATAATTTCTTTTTTATATTTTATAAAAATAAATTAATTGTATCATTTGGTAATTAAGTGACGACGGATCAGACAGTTCAGATTCGGATGGTCTTCCCAGTCGGATTGAATATGTGAACCAAGTAACTTTATTGTTTTGTTGAATAAAGCTATACCTTTCGATTATAGATAAAAAGACAAAAGAAAATCAAACAAAAAGAGAATAAGGAGCTTAAAGACCAAATGAAAGAAAGTGAAATAGAAAATGTTTGTTTTACGTAATTTCATTATATTAATTTATTTATTAAAATTAAAAAAGTAATCTTTATAAATATTTAGTCTGGTAAACATTAATTTGAAACTATTTGAATATTAATAAAAACGAGCGTTGTACATGTTTCTGTCCTCTTTTATGATCATCAGCAAATATTTTTTTTTGTTTTATAAAAATACTTTGCTTAAAGGATAAAAGCATTAAATGGCCGTTTAAAATATTGAAATCTTTAATTAAAATTTTTAAAAACATTTGGCCATTATTATTTAATAATATCTTAAATAAACCAATAAATAAATAATAAAATAATAATAAATAATAAAATAAATTAATAAACTTTGATTGGCTTGAAGATTTTTTATTCGACAGTTTGCCAATTT
The DNA here is from genome assembly GCA_001938485.1 of Girardia tigrina. Taxonomy (NCBI): domain Eukaryota; kingdom Metazoa; phylum Platyhelminthes; order Tricladida; family Dugesiidae; genus Girardia; species Girardia tigrina. The sequence continues at coordinate 57,671 of MQRK01216824.1, forward strand.
TATTCAAATTTATTCGCAATTATTTTAATAAATCAATTAAAAAAATATAATTGAAATTAAACATTTATTTCTATATATTAGTTCTATTTTAAGTCAGTTCTTTTGAAATCTACAATATAATATTATTTATTTAGTTTATTTTTTAATTAGACTGTCTCAATTATTAGAGACATTTCTGATTTTATTCTGAAATAATAACTAATTTATTCGTAAAAGTATTCAGTATTTAGCTAAGAGAATAAAAAGTGTAAAAGTAACGAATTTGATTAATAAACGGATATACAATAAATTCGTTACTTTTACTAAAAAATAATTAAATGGTGGACAAAGTAAGCTAATCAAAAAAATCTTTGATGAGCCTAGTTATGTAAAAACACAATAAAAGTAAAACAGTGATCAATAAAAATAATAACCAAAGTCATCCATTTAAAAATATATTTTACGACAATATATTTCGACGGATCTACCGTCATCTTCAGGTCACTAATTAATAATCAATTCACCTGTATATAAATACAAAAATGATGATTATGTAATCGGTTGCATGAAATCATGCTAATCAAAAATTCTCAATAAGGTGGTTGAGACTGCCGATTGAACATTGATTTTAGGGCAACGTGACCTAATTAACAATGCTTCACACGACACTCTCTTCCAATAACTGTCAAAATGCTTACAATTAATTTTGATAATTTCAAAATTCTGTGTAAGCATTTTGACAGTTATTGGGAGAGTGTCGTGTGAAGCATTGTTAATTAGGTCACGTTGCCCTAAAATCAATGTTCAATCGGCAGTCT
>MQRK01216833.1:0-15196 GCA_001938485.1 Girardia tigrina
GGGGGGGGTTGTGTGTCGAATGCCCATTTTTCCCCTACTGACTCAGGTTGTGTCAGGCCAATCTCATGACATTGGAGCAAGTTGGAGATATTTTTCTGATAAATATCGTGTCAATAGACAAAATCCCGCACTCTTTTTATCTACCGGACACTAAACAGGAAACTTGTGTCATGTTCTTTTCTACTTTATTCCGGGTATTAAATGGGTGCACCACGTATACAAATATGTGTGTACAAAATGCAAAAGAATTACAATGACAACAGCTAACAAGTAAGCGTGGATAGTCGCTTTATCAAATTATGTTCATTATATCGCCTCTTCCAAATACAAATCACCAATCGGTTTCAATAAATCTTCGGCTCCCCCAAACAATCAATTCAAATCAGAACCTGAATTTTTTATAGAATCGACAACAATTCTGACCGAACATTTTAATTGAACATTCAAGATAATTATCCTCGGTCTATTAATCAGTTGTTGTAAGTTATTTCGCTTATCTCTATTCGATCTGATTAGTAATTCAATATCAAATTTTTACCTTCTAAATTCATTCTTTCTTATTTTTTATTTGATTAATGTGTTTATTAATATAAATTATTCGTGACTTAACAAGTCAACTTAACCTTTGTTAAAGTTACGATCCTTTTGATTATTAAATATAAATAAATAATTGCCATAATTCATAATTAAATCGTCATGATGAGCAATTCGATGTATAACATGTGAGGCCTAAAGGTTTAGCATCATGTCGTAATTACTGAAGGGATACCGAATATCGTATTAATTTTGGCTTAAGTTTTGGATAATTTTATAGATTTAAATAAGTAAGATAGAATAAATAATATATCATAAATCTGAACATTCTTTTAGGAAAAAACTTTTATTCGAAAATGATTAAAGAAAAAAAGACTGAAAAAAGAAGAGAAACATAGTACTAATAACATAGCAAATATTTCAGAATCAAATTCTTTTATTTCACGTCAAATCACAACTTAAGATGTTTTCATAAACTTTATTCTTCAAGTAACCCAAAACATATTATCAGGGATTCCATTCTGGTAAACATGACGGTCAATCTATTCCACATTCCATTCCACTTTGGGATCGAATCCAATGATGCGTTTATCAAAGTGTTGGATGATCAACTCAATACATCTTGAATTCGATGAGGTCTTACACCATTTTACATAAACGAATAATCCTTAACTTTGTGAGATGCAGATAGATTCAGGATGAATTTATCATTAACATATAGTAATAACCTTTTCAATTGAATACGAGTCTGATGAGATTGTACAACAAACGGTTATCCTTTCTTGATGGAATGGTGAAACAATCGCGTGATGTAGATTTTCTGAACCCTAAAATCAATAATTTTGCTTGTTGAGGCAACCTGGAAAATGGAAATTATCTTCGTCTGAAAACCAAATGTTATTTAAGTTTCTTTCTCCACTTATTTGATGGTGATCATATTTTTGAGCATGTGAGTCGTTTGGCTGATTTTTTTAAATTTTGTTCAGAAGCATCGATCTTTATAAGGGTGATCTTCCAATATCGACGATTCGTGTAATCGTCTTTTCTTGAAATGTTTTTGCAAAGTTTAATTGTTCTCTTTTGTTCTGTTTTCTTTCGTCTTCATCTCTACTTGAATATCCAAGATTATTTCGAATTCTTTAAATTTATTCTATGCACAACAAAATATGATTGTTGTTTTATTGATTTTGTGATGAGATCTAATGATAGATACTTGAAAAACGTAAAATAATTTTCAAGATTGTTTATTTCAAAATATATTAATAAAATCTATAAACAACTCATTAATTTTTGTTTTTTCTAAAATTTATTATGATTATTAATCTATTCAATTCGATGCTTTTTTTATTCTTCTTATTCTTCTTCAATAAAGTCTTTAATTCAATTTTATCATCAAAAATAAAACAAATATTAGATTAAGGAATATGTTCCCGCCGTTTTTTGAATTTTTAATCAATTTTTAATCAATTTTTAATCAGTTTAATATTTAAATCAAATTTTTGATGTAATGTTATATGTTATTTGAAAGCTATTGTTTTGCTCTAAAAATGGTGTATTTTGTTTTTTTATTCAGATTAATTTTTGTCGATTTTTAGACCATTGAAATGGAGTGTCAAGTCGACTACCTGGCGTTATTTTGCAACACGACAGTGCACGTCCTCATATTGCCAGAATGACAAAAGAAGCAATTCAAACACTTGGTTGGGAAGTGTTACCGCATCCTCCGTATTCACCTGACTTGGCTCCATCTGATTTTCATCTTTTCCGTTCGCTTTCTAACGCTTTGCGTGGTGTTTCGTTCAACAATGATGGAGAACTGCAAGTTTGGTTGGATGAATTCTTCGAGTCAAGACCGGGCGATTTCTACCAAAGAGGCATTGAAAAACTCGTTGAACGTTGGGACGAAGTCGTGAACAATGGCGGAGATTATATTTGTGATTAATTTGTAGTAAATTTTTTGTTAAAAAATAAAATTTTAATTTTTCAAAAAACGTCGGGAACTTATTCCTCAACCCAATATTTTTAGATTTTTTACTCGAATATTTTGTGAAAAGTTATATGAGAATGATCATCTTCCAACTGGAGATCTTTAAAGACTTACTAATCAGAACATTAGATCACATTTTTAAATTATTTTACTCGAACCTTCACTAATCTAACGAAACAAAAGTCTTGATTTAAATTTAACAAATTTAGAAATGTTTTGAACTTTAACTTCCTTCAAAATGGATTCTTTTTCGCATCAAAAATGTTTGTTTTTTTAGTTCCTTATTGAATGTTTATTCGATCAAACCAGATGATTCAAGACTAATGACGAGGGTTAAATGCTTTAAAATGAAGTAATTTGAAACAATTATTGGTAAATTTTGTAAGACGAAATAATTAAAGATAAATTCCTTTCAAAATATCTCAAAATCGTTGTTTTCCTAAAATTTTCAAAGATATCATCTTAATATACAAGTTGAACAACAACAGCTTATAATCAGGCATTCTCAATTTTTTTTACTGAAGACGAAGCCATAATTTCAAGACACTTATCAGCATCGCAGATGAAGGAAAACAGTAAGCTGATTCTTGTTGGAATCTCTTGAGACAATATAATGGTACTCCACAGACTGCTGAATACGAAATTCTACTGTTGGGATCCGACGAGAGATGACTGAAGGAAAAATAAATTGCAACTTTGGTAACTTTCAATCATACATTTGGTCTTCCATCTTTGTCTATCATAAAGTTGTCTAAAAAGTAGTCTTTATTATTTACATACATCTAATACATAAAGATTAAAGTGCCTGCAAAGAATTGAATTTTAAATTTTAAACTTATTTCATGGTAAAAGGAAAGTGTAAAACTCTTTAATTTTACAAGACATCTTTGAGAATTGGGAAACGTACCCTAAATCCTGGTTTGGAAAAGATTTTTAAACTCAGCATCTTAAACTGTCCGTCATAAAATTTACACAAAATTTATATTTTTATTAGAAATTATTTTTTTAGTTGTATCATAAACTTCATAAGAAACTCAATCTTGAAGAATGACACCCACAAAAATCCTGAAAATAAATTCTTTTCTTTAAGACAAAATCTAGGATAAAAAATCGGATTAAGAATTTCCTGACTTCTCTGAAGTCATAAAACAGTTCTCTTTAATTTTTTTTTAAACTCAAACCTTCAACAATTCCAGCTCGTCAATATTCTAGTTAAATCATCAAATAAAATTCATGGAAAATATTTTTAATGGATAAATTTCTAAAATAAAACTATGATAAATCATATCCCCACTTAGAGAACCAACGGTCTTCTTCAAATATCCCAATGGGGCACTAAAATAATTGCAGATTATTATTATGCACTAAATTTGTATTGCAGTTGAATTTTTTTTTCAAGAAAAACTTTTCCTTATAAAATATTTATTTTTACAAATAATTTTTCCCTCAAGCTACATTGAAAACATAAAATTGTGAAAGATTTATGCATTGAAAAAAGTCAGTAAATACCAAAAAATAATGTAATTTGATTATTAATTAGTGAATATTTTCATTTTAATATTTTTTTACAAAACTTAATAAATTAGTATATATTTATTTATTTTTATTAATTGATAGAATTTGAAAATATTGAAACTTAAAAATGAAACTTTAATAATGGAATTAATTTAAAAGTGTGAAAGTAATTATCGCAAAATCAACAATAAATTGGAAATATTCGGTTTTACTTTCGAATAATTTTGGAAGCATTAAGGAGGAACTTTAAAATAAATGGTTCAAGGTAAAATATATAAACATCTTTTTGAAAAACAGACTTTTTGGATTGACAAAAATCAATGTATAGTTTTTTTAAAATAACATTCCTTTTCTAGAAAAGCAGAAACTGAAATTTTTCATATATTTTAAAATCTTTTAGTTTCCATAATGACCTATTTAAAGCTAAAAGGTCAAAGGCTTTCACTGAACTAGAAGTTAAACAAAATCTACGTTGGAGTGGTCAATTCAAAGACGTGGTTATATGTGTTTAGGTCTAATGATCCTGCAACTATGGAATCCATTCTCGAAAATCGAGTACCCGGGTACTCGATACTTTTTAAAAAAATTTCGATAAATTCAGTACTTAGTTAATTTTGGTCGAGTAACGAGTTTTTATTTCATTTAAAAAGGAAATATTTTTATTCCATATCACTTCCAATTGGTAAATAAAACATTGTTACAGAAAAACAAAATATCTGCCTCTTTCTTTTCCAATAATTTTCCAATCTTTTAAAAATTGTTTAAATTTTTAAATAAACATGCATATCAACAAACATTTTATGAAAATGGGAATGTTATTTTTAATTAAGATTACGATGAGCTCAAAAACATTAATATTTTACAGCATTTCAGAATGATGATGGAGGAAAATTCACAATAGAGAAAGACCAAAAGCTTTTGGAAAGACATAATGCTAAAAAAGGTGACTCAGTTGACAAACTAGAAAACGCAATGATGACCATTCAAACTGCTTCGATAGTAAGCAAAAAGGTACTTTCGGTATCTTAAACATTTGGAAAAAAAAATTCGAAACTAGTTGAAGATAGAAACTGTTTGAGAATATATAAAAATTATAATAATAAAATCTGTTTTTTAATAAAAAATATATATGTGTATATACGAGGGGCGTTCCGAAAGTAAGTGGAAATACTTATATGCGGATGTGCGCGTGTGTGTGCATCTTACAGATGGACAGATGGCGTGGTGGCGTGATGTACTTAGCAGCCAATAGAAATCGAGCAAAAGTGGCATTGGTCCTTGTAACATGTGACCAGCATAGAGGAAACCGTCATAAGCAGTGTTTTCAATTTTCTTTAACACATGGAAGACGCAGTACGTTCTCAGCGTGCCATCATCTTTTTCCTTTGGAAAGAGGATACTCCTGTGTCTGACATTGTGCGCCGCTTATCAATGTGTTTCAAAGAAGAGCCCTGCAAAAGTCTTCCGTCTACAATTGGGTGCATCAATTCGAAAATGGACGTGAATCCTTGGACGACAAGGACAGGAGTGGACGTCCAGCAACGACGAGCACGGTAGAAAATGTGGAAAAAGTGTCGGAGACCATCAATGCAAATCGCTGCCTTACCAAGTTTGACAGTGATGAGGATGATGAATGACATTGTATTCCTTCAATAAATACTTTCTTGTGGTGTCGTCTCCCTTTTTTCCACTTACTTTCGGAACGCCCCTCGTATATTAAAGAACTGGCTTAAAAAAGTTTTGTTTGAATGTTGAAAATATTATGTTGCTGTTGAGAATTTGAAATTGATCGACTTTTTGAAAGAATTTGAAATATTGTATGGAAATTGTGAATCAAATACAAAATTGACGATATAAATATCATTTTTTTGATTTGAGGAATAAATAAATTGGAATTTGGAAAAAAATGGAATGCTTTTCAATGATCTTACTGTGGACCTGTATTGGAATTGTTGTAGATACAATTAGTCGTGGATTGAAACGATCGAGTGAAATCAGGACAAAATTAATGATGAGTTGTGAATGTGATTCGGTCATCGTTAGGACCTTATATGTCTATTGTGAAATTGTCAAAAGTTAATCGATATATGCAAGTTTTCAAAAATTTGGTAAATGGAAACCGATATCAAAACAGGAGTTGATGATCTCTGGGGATGGCTGCCACACTCAACATGCAGCTCTGCGATCAGATATTTTAAACGAGTTTCTATTCCTCAAATATTATTTTTGAATAAAAAATAAATTATAAATGAAAACATTTGCTTTTATATAAAAAAATATGTTATAATTATATTTTCTACATGTATACTTATATTAAAAATAAAGTAACAAAATATAGGGTTCTTGAATTTTTCATCCCAAAATACCCGAGTATATGGGAAGAGCAAAAAGTAAATACTCGATTTCCCGGTAGCTAAAAACTCGAGTATTTAGATTCTTCAACAGTATAAAAGTCAGATGGATGGATATATCTGTAGATGTAGTACATGTACAAAAAATTCGTTTTATATTTAACCAGGAAGAATTTGTACTTGACTCAAGTACAAATCTTAATTTTGCTAGAAAAGTGATCACATTTATAATGAGAAATCATCATAAAGCAATCATCCGCACGCTTTTGTTTCCGCTTTTGTTTCTGCGTTCCTGAGTGACCCCGAGATTCAATATTAATTTTTAAATTACCTTTAACGAATTTTCTGAACCAATTTAAGACTGTCTGCTGGGTAGTAGCATTGTATCCGAATACACTATTGATGTATCGTATGGTTTCTGAGTCTGAGTTTCCAAGTAAGAACTCGTACTTCAAAATACTTCCAATTTCTGTTAATTAGCAATAATTCTAATAAATTTTTTTGATGTGCTCAATAGCCAAGATGTATCAAACAAAATAAACTTACCAACAAAATTTTTTGTCATTGTCAAATTAAAACTATTTGAATTTATTAAAATAACGTCTATAAATGTCGTACTTATCAACCAAATATAATCTCTAACAAAATAAATTTACGATAAATGATTAAAATATAAAATAAGATTATTTCCGTAAAGAAAATAAAATCTTAATAAAATAAATATTCGACAATTATAATAGTTTAAAACACTTTGATTCTCTTGAAATATTTGTTAATATTTACCAGTTTAACTCAAACTGAATAATTCCCAATAACAATGAGGCGATTTGAGAAACATTTAAAGGAAAATAATCTATTCAATTTTGTTTTCTGAATAAAAATTAGGTAAGGAATATAAAATCATTAATAATGCTAACAACGAAAGACAATCTAAAGTGATTGAAACAAAAAGACAGAGAGAAATTTGTAAACATTAGGAACAGCTGTTGTAGAATTGTAAAATTGACGAAAACATAATCGTCGATCTTATTCTCTTAGGGAAAATTTATTGAGAAAAAAAAATAAAATAAACTTATATAAAATATTTATATTATTTCTACGTAAGAAACGAATGACATGTTCTTGCCAAATATAATGTAAATTTGGAAAGGATTTTGAGACAAGTAAAAGGAATAACAAGTCAAAAACAAAAAAGTTTATTTAAAGTAGAAAAGTTAAAAAAACCTTTTTTTCATAATTATAAAAATTTTTATTAATTTCAATTAATTACCAGACAAACTTAATATTAGTTTTTCAGAGTTTTCAGGGCATCGCCATAAGTAAATGGACTACCCAGACATATACATATTATAAAGAATCCATTAGAAAACACTTTTTAATCTTTCAATATCTAATTGTACGTTCTTTTGAATGAAAATAATCACAAACTCAAACTTGATTGATTAATGTTATTAATAGTTTCTTTTGGTATATTTAACCTAATCCTCTTGGTGAGGGGCAACTAGAGGCAGCTGATGGTGCCTTTTTGGACCGATTTTACAAGATGGAGTTAGCAGTCCATTTGAGACACGGAAATCCACAGACCTTTGCTACTCATTTGATGCGAACCGATCAACTATTTTGCCTGAACATGTGTTCAAAAATGAAGGACTGGTGTTGAAATTCGTTTAAGGAAGAAAAAAATTGCGAAATTCTTGAATATCAAAAGGGGCTTTCGTTGAGAAGCCTTCCCGTTAAAATAAAGTATTTTCAAATACAGACATTCAATAGTAATAGTCAAAGAAGCAAATCTAGCGCATTGAATGATGATCAATATCCACATTTGTTTCACAGCTCGAAAAGTTCGTTCAGAGGGCTTTAGACTTCCAATTTGAAAGTTGATTCACATTTAACTTTATCTCGGAATTGAACCTTTTTTCACTATTGTGAGAGGAACTACAACATGGCAACTATATATATATTAAAGAGACTTATTACTCAATTTATGATATCCTCAAGTTTTATTTCAAGATGTTGAGTAAATAAAAGTATTATATGGCTTAATTTTTAATCCATGAATGTTTAGAGAAGAAGGATGATTAGGATAAAGATTGGGCGTATGTGTATATATTTTTAAAAATTTAAAAATTTGTTAAAAAAATTTAAATTTAAGAATTTTGCTTTCTAAAGAATTATAGATTTGTAATTTATGCCGGAAAATTCAAAAAGTTAAAATTAGTTTAAAATATAAATAAAAAATTAAAATTGATCTTTAAGTTTAAATTTAAACCGTTTGTGCTGAAAGAATTTTAAAATTTAAACTTGTGAGAATTTAAAATTTAAATTAATCTGTTCAACTTATTGAGAAGGAGTTTCTGTTCCAGTTTTAATCAAATTTTTGAGTCTTTCAAAGATCTGTGCAAATGAATCACTCTTTAGACGATGTAAAGTTGAATAGTAATTGCGGAACCGAATTTAAATTGTAAACGAAAAATAGAAGTATTATGAATTTCAAATACTTGGGATGGTATAAAAAATATTTGAAAACAGTAATCTATGAGAAGAACCTGATGAAGGTTAATCTAGATCTGAAACCAAAGGATGATATTAATGTCCTCAAATGGAAATATGCAGATTTTATTAACACTATTTCTACCGACACTTCACGTATACCCCTACTGCGGCTGGTCAAATGACCGGTCTTTCACAACTTATATTTTTCAATATTGAATGCAGACCAATAGCTAGCTTACCAGTATAAAAATATATTTTCTTTTTTTCAAGAGTACATAAACTACATTTTATTATTTTTCGTCGCACTTTTTACAAAATGGGCTGCTCAACTGTACATTTTCCGCATACGTACTTTTTACATTTTATACAGATTTTATTCGCCATATTATCTCTACAATACCTTATCTGACATGTTTTCCGTTCACGGGAAAAGGTACTTGTACTTGCGATGGGTATTGGTTATTTTTTTTGCCTATCTCTTGGTGGTACTCGATGGCAAGTTCTTCTGCCAATTGGAATAGAAATTCCTGTCTTGTAATTTCTCCTCCCGTAGTTTCTTTATATAACACCCATGCATTTATCCCGGCTAAATCCAAAATATTAAAAAAATACTTGCAAATGCCATCTCCGTGATTTAAATTTTACCGAATAATTTCAGGCCATTTGGCCAGTCACATCTACGCCCAATTTGGTGCTATTATACAACTGAATTGTCTCCGGTGTTCGGGTGTCATTTTCTTCAACTTGTACGGAATTGTGCATTGAACTGAGAATTAGAACTTTCTTTCTTGGTTTGGCTTTGTAAACTGTCAACATAATTATTTGAGCGATACAGTTTGGTTGAAAAAAGGGCCATGTCGTCGTTTTTCAGTTTTGCCAGTTTTGGTAGTTCTTTTCTATTTGCTCTAATTGTCCCAACAATCGTAGTTTTTTTTACTAAAAGTTTTGTTGCTAAAGGTAGGCTTGTAAAAATGTTGTCCGTGGTTATATTTCTTCCAGATTCTACATGCGATTTTGCTAATTTCATAGTGACAAACTCTCCAAGAGGAACTTAGGCTTCTCTACTTTCATCTTTCCCAAATATGGAAAGCAGTTTATTATATATTTGATACGTACATCGGATGCTAACCAGAATTTTAAACCAAATTTGTCCGGTTTATTGGACATGTATTGAGTAAATCTACACCTTGCTTTCGTTTGAAACAATTTTTCGTCAATAGTAATATATGGCCCTGGTTTATAAAAATTTTGACTGTTATTTTAGCGAATTTATCGGTTTGTAAGCGTTGGCCTCGCGGATTTCTGTCTTCAAATTGAATAAATCTCATAATCTCAGTAAAGTCATGTCTACTCATAGTACTTGAGAAAAAAAGCGAGCCCCACTTTTTATTCCATAGAAGTGCTATATCTATATTCTTAGCCTCATATGCGCCGCGTGCATACAAAATTGCAAAAAAATGCATATAACTTTGCAGTAGACAATTCCCATTTATATCCCAACACTCTAAATGCCTCTGTCTCTGTGCACTTTCTTATAAGTTCGATTACATTTTTATCAATTATCACAGAATAACTTCGCCTTTCATAATATTACGTTTACTATACCCAGTCGGGGCTGATGTTTCCCAAAAATATTATGACTAAGTGTTCTTCCAGGATTAGACCCTGTTTTACTTCCTGCCAAACAGTTCCGTCCATCGCAATTTCTCTTAGCTCTTCGTCATTCTCACTATCGGAACTAACTAAAACTCTCCTTCTCTTTCGTCGTCTACATACGTTCGAAATATTTTCTTCATTCTCATCGGAGTTCGAGTCGGTTTCAAGTGGAGCATAATTTTCCGTATTGTCGATTTCAATATCCAGAATTTCTTGATCATCTTCAGAACATTATGCATTGATATCATTTATTTTCTCTAATAATACATTCGCACTCCTCAAACGTCTTGACATTTTGGGGACAAATATTCAACGGAAAAAATAAAAACCAAAATATGAAAATGTAAATCAATATAGATAAAAAAATCAATAAAAATCAAATGTGAAACATACAGTGACGTATTATTAGTCTTGTTCACTATTTTGAAAATGACACTTACAACACGTAATACAATATAAAATATTATAAAATAATAATAATAAAAGACTGCCAAGTATCCTCTTTGTGACTTTCATGTTTCGATGCACTCTGCTCGTGTTACAAGACTCTACTGATTTGAATTCGTGAAAAGACGTCAATATATTTTTTTCAGTTATGAGTTCATTTCTTTTCCATCATAGTAGATAAGATTGCGTGAGAAAATTCGAGGAAGTGGACCGTATCAGATCAATCAAGCAAATAAACACCTCTAGCCCGATAGTCGAGCGAAAACTGCAAACACTTTGAAGTACCGTAAACCATTTTCTGGAAGGCACTTATAGGATAAAATCATGCCACAACTACATTACCTTTCATTTGTAACGAATTTATAGTTTTTGCATTGAGACTTAGAGAAAAACTATTACAAAAAAGTATAAATCGTACCACCGGTCAAATGACCGGTCGTGGTAGATAAGACAGACTACAAATTTTTCTCAGAAAATAAACAATAAAAAAATAAGTGAATATTGAAAAATGTATCATACATATATATGAGGAAAAGTCATAAAGTTTAAAGGTGATTCGCTTACGTTCAATGTAGGAAGTTCCAATGGAAAATTTGAAAAAGGTCATTTGAACGGTCCCGGTAGGAATAGTGTTAAGAGAAAAATGTAAGCGCTCAGTATTTTTTTCACACAATTCTCAGTATTTTTTTTATTTAAATTCTCAGTAAAAAGTACAAAATCGCTCAGTAAAATAATAAAAAGCTATGTAAAAAAATACAAAATTCTAAGTAAAAAAATATAAAAAGCTAAGTAAAAGTATATAAAAGCTAAGTAAAAAATAAAAAAACATTGTAAGTATTTATTATTGTGCAATCTATACCTTTTTAGCTTTTGTTCTTCGCCAATCGGGACATTCTTTGCAGCTGGAGATGATCTACCTTTGCCAATTCGAATTGAAATACCAACATGTTTACAGATAAATTTTGGTAACAGTTGGGCAGTCACAAACTCCTTCTTCAGATAAGAATAGAAAATGAAATAAATGAAAATAATATGAAAATGAAATATAATATTATTTATAATAATGATAACTATTTTAGCAGTTGATTAAAATGACATTGCAAATAGGGAATTCAGAATACCGGATAAAAAAATAAATTATGAAATAGTAAAAAATGTTTTAAAAATTATTTATATATTTAAAGGTTTTTTTGTAAAAATAATTGAGTACAAATCGAATAAGTAAATATGTTTCGTCTAATTTTTATTATTGTTTTGATTTTCTAAAATATTTTATTAATAATAAATTATTAAATAATAAAAACATTATTTGGATATTTTCAATTCTTTATTTTTGCTAACACAAAACTTAAAATAAATTTCACTAAAGTTTCTCCCTAAATATGCATAGAAATTTATTTAGTAAAAAACCAGCTTATTTAATTGTTAATTTAACCCACTTATTTGTGATTTTTCAGAAATAACGAGTGCAAATCTTGTATTTGGATACAAATTTGTAATTGTTAATTTTAATACCGGTTTTCAAACTTCCTAATACCGGTATTAGCGAAGTTAATACTGGTACTGCAAACCCTAATTGAAAATTAATTTATTGTTTTTTCGGTAGAACAAAGATGAAATTTATTTTTTTGACATTACTAATTTCCGATTTACTGATCGTTTTATTAAAAATAACATATATATTTTTTTAATATACCGATACTTTTGATTTTTTCACTTAGATTTATTTTATTTTACTGAAATATCTATTATTATACATAGCATATTTTTTATTGACTGAGCGACCAATTGTTATACTGAGAATATATTAATTTACTAAGAGGATGATTATTATACATAGGATTCGTTTATTTTACTGAGCGTTTAAAATAAAATACTAATAAATGTGTGAAAAAAATACTGAACGTTTATGTAAAAATACTGAGCGTTTAAATAAATGCATTTTATTAATATGAAATGGTCATACTCTACGTTCTATACTCTAAGTTCTGTTGATAGCATTTTTGGTTTCATTTTTAATCATCGAAATTTTTAACCATCGAAAATGTCATCGAAATTAAATTCTCTCAACTTGTTTCCTTTGATGCACAATAAACATAGTAATGAGAGTATTTCTTGTACTATCCTTCATATACTTTTTTGAGAAAAGGATCTTTCTTCTAAACATTTTTTATCATAAGACTGAGAAATATACAGAATTACTTTTACTTTTGGGAAATCAGATTGTAAGACATCTTTTGCACTTAATTTGTAAATATGATGGAGAAGATTGTTCAACATTAGTGATACTGACGTTACCTGCCCTAATTCTAATTTTACTTAGATAATTAACTAATCTTATCACTGAAATTACGACTACTATCAATATCGTCTGAACGTACTTCAATTCCAAATTTATCCTTGTCCTGTCGTTCCTTCGGAAGTAAAAGTTTTTTTATTATTCTTATAGGTGAGTTTAGTCACTAATATTTACTGCTGGAGAATTTATGATTGAAATAAAGGATTTTATATGAAATATCTCCAGTGCATCTTTATCTAAAGTAGTGATACTGTTCTTCCTGCAGTGTACTTTTCCAACCGTTTGCTTCTTGATTTAGTTTTAAATCGGAAGACAATAATCACAGCTTTCATTAGACCTAGAGATTTTTTACGTTGCCGACATAATTTAAAAGGGAACTGCACAATGGTGCCGCTGTCATTAGCAATACATTTTGTTGCTACATTTAATCTTTTTAGAATCATTTCAAAATTTAATCGCAGTTTTAATATCTCACGATGTTATTTAGTTACCCTGTACCAGTACCACCTGGAGAGCATTTCTCTGAGCTGCCACCTCCGGATGGTTCGTCCAGAACAATACATATATAAATATATATAATTATATTATAGTATAAATTCAAATAATTAAATAATAATAATTTTAAATAATCTCTAGAAAGGCATTTTATTTCGCGAAAATTCATATTTTTAACACTGACTATTCTCATTTATTTACAGATGAACGAAATTTCGGCACGACGTCCTCTTCAGGAGAGAATTAAAATAGTATTCCTCTGCGCACAATTCCAGAATTATGAACATGTAAGAAGACATGTTTTTCATTTTACTACAATCAAGGCTATGTTTTAGCGATTTCAGCAGACTGGAAGCGTTGAAGATCTCACCAGTTCAAAGGCGACCAGCTACATCTACAACGCCTGGATGTCTCAAACAAGTTCAAAAGTTGGTCACCGCAGATCCTTCAATGTATGTATCTCGTGGTACAACCGCTTTTGACCTTCCACGAAAGAGCTACCCCCACCTGCTTGTGAAATTTAGTCTTAAACCCTACCGTCCGCAGCAGGTGCCAATGCTCAGCGATTGAGACTTTGATAGGCGAGAAGATTTTTCCAAAATGATTGTGGAGAGATTCAACATTAACCATCACTTAATTAACCATATAATGTGGACAGACGAATTTTTGTTTCATCTATCTGGAGCAGTGTCACAACACAACAATGTTCAGTTGGGTCCAAAGAATCCAAACTCCCAAGAGCAGATTCTAAACTCTGTCAGGAGAATTATGATGTGGGGTGGAGTAACTTCGGCGGATGTCTTGGGACTTTACTTCTTTGATGGCCCAATCAATGTTGATGCCTATTTACAGCTGCTGCGAACAATTGTGTGGCCTTAAGCTTCAGTACGCAACTGACTCTACCAACAGTTTCCTCAGCGATGAATAGGTAGATATGGATCCAATGAAGTGGCCTCCTCATTCGCCTGACTTAATTGTGTGTGATTACTTCCTCTGAGGTTACCTGAAGGAACATGAGTACCGCACAAGGCCTGCTACCATTGCTGAGGTCAGAGACAAGATCGTGTGTAGCATTAAAGAAATACCACAAGACATTGTCAAAAGAGGATGCCATGCAGCATATGAGAGGTTTGAATAGTGCACCGCCTTGCAGGGAAAACATCTGCAAATGTGATTCCATTAAGAATACTCTCTTTATGTTGGCAGATACAGCTGTACCGTTAACTTTTTAACATTCTCTTTTATTTTGTCTGATATGTATACAAAATAATTTCCTCCCATTACTTTTGAAACACCCTATATATAATTACAGGGTTATCATAAAGTAACTAGAGTTTTAAAACCACTTTAATATTTCGTAGAAATAGTGGAAAACACAAAACAAATTGAAAAATGTATTCAGTTATATTTCGGATTTAT
>MQRK01216833.1:15772-41866 GCA_001938485.1 Girardia tigrina
ACATAAATCCGAAATATAACTGAATACATTTTTCAATTTGTTTTGTGTTTTCCACTATTTCTACGAAATATTAAAGTGGTTTTAAAACTCTAGTTACTTTATGATAACCCTGTATTTTCGACGAATAATTCCAAAATAATAATTTTACCTAGCAATTCTGATGATAATAATTTCGCTGAGCAATACTTGAATACAGTAATTTAATTAAACTGTTATAGTTCAACAGAATTTTATTAAATAATTTTATATTTAAGGCAGTATATTTGAGAATTTAGAGCATAAATTATTTTCTTCCAAGTTCACTTTTACTTTAATGTAATAATTATAAAACACCAGGATCGGATTTGGTCCCTAATTGTCTAACCTGCTAAATGCGTCTTATCCCTTTCAAACTTGGGATAATATAATATTTCAAAACATTAACCATACAATACTGCATTATTCGAAATAGCGTGCTGCTCCAGGGAGTATCAGATGGTTTATTAGTTTGACTTTGTCTCCACGACTTTGCCGCAGAATTATTCAATGATGAGTTGAAGCAAAAATACAGTTTTTGAATACCTTCAGTTGAATTATCAAGAATTTTTAGAGGATACAATACATTTTATGATATTTAAGTAATCGTCATTTTAATATTTAAGCTCCTACTCTAATACTAATTTGGTCTGGAGATGGCAAAGAAAAATTCATCAAAATAAGTAACATCAAGAAATTTCGAAAAATTGCGCTCCGATTATATTTTTCCTTAAACATTTTGTTTATATGTTAATATTATGAAAATATAATAAATATTATGAAATATTATAAAAAATATAATAAAATAATTATTAAAAAAATATAATAATATTTAATTTGTAATTGTAGCAAAAAAATAATATCATTTTTTTCAAAAATATTCAATCCAGAAGATTAGAAAAAACAAGATAAAATACAAAACATATGAATAATAAACAGATTTGGCAATCAACTCTTCCAACAGAGACAATTTCAACAATTGAAGCACGTACTATTTGCGATAAATAGAGTAAGAAACAAATAAAGAAGAGATTATCAAATAAAGAATTGATGATTTTTTTTTCATCTGGAAAACGTTTCGTAAGAACTTATAGTTATTTAATTAAACAATTAAAGTTTTGATTTATTAAATACTGCTAAAATCAACAAAAAGTTTATCAAAACAAATGTTTGATAAAAGAAAGCAGCGTCTAATTTCATAACGTTTATAAAATATAATTTACCAAATAAAACGTTTTAAATTTGATTAAAAGAAATTAAGGAGAAAAAAATAATCCGTCTAAATATTTTTAATAATTATTAATAATTATTATTTTATTTTTTAAATTTTTTTTAGGAATTTTTTGTTCGTTTACGGTTTTTGATTTTTAAAATAAAATGACATTATTGAAGATAATTTGGATTTTATGAACAATCTATTATTTTACGATTAAATGAATTTATCGTTTTGTTATTCCTGAAAATTGAAAACCTTTTTTGTTTTATATGTATAATATCATCTATTTATTGCATGTTTTTCATTAATATCTTTCTTTTGAAGAAGAGTAATTGAAGCAATAACTACAGAAGATGAAACATGATCTCAATCTTCTATTCTGCTGTTAATGGAAAATCTTAGAATAATAGACACTGTTTTTTTTCTGAAAAGAAAAGAAAGGACAAAACATTTTTGAAAAAAAAGCATCAGTGGAGAATGGAAATAAATTAGTATTTGAAAATTTTCGAAGGAATTTTTCATCCTTTTATAATTTATCATTCAATTGAATGAGATATCTTTTTTTTCTTTTTTTCTTTAGTTATATTATCAAATCTCATTTTCTCATGCCAAAAATTATAGAAGAAAGCTTTCTTTTTTTAATTAATATTCGTAGAAAATATTTCAAATGATATTTTTTTCAGTTTTTCTTTTCATGTTTCTTTAATTGCATTTTTACAGGTTGTGATATTTTAAGGTTTTTTTTCTATTTTTTATAAAAATTATATTTAATAGATGGCGAAAATTTTTTAAAAAAATAATATTAAAATTAAAAATTTTATATAACTATTTTTTTCTTTT
Source organism: Girardia tigrina (assembly GCA_001938485.1). NCBI lineage: Eukaryota > Metazoa > Platyhelminthes > Tricladida > Dugesiidae > Girardia > Girardia tigrina. The sequence goes on from MQRK01216833.1 coordinate 17,844, forward strand.
TTTTGAATTTATATTTTTATTTAAATTATTTGTTTTTTTATCATTTTATTGATTTAATTATTATTATATTTTTTAAATAATTAAGAAATTTTCAAAAACTTTCTTCTATTATTTGTTTTATTTATTTTTATCTGGAAATCTTTAAAACGTATTCATCAAAACAAAGAATAATTGAATGAATATAAAACGAAAACAAATTGAAAAATAAATTAAATATTAAAATAATATAATATTTCTCTTAATCGAATTTAATATCAGAATATAAATATCCGTTAAAAACAAATTGTGAAATTTATTTTCCAACAAAAAAAAGACAAAAATATTTTCTTCTCAGAAATTTGGTGTGAAATCTACAAATATGAAAAAGCTTTTCTTCAACTGTTTGCAAGAAATTTAGAATTTGAAGTTGAAAATTAAAAAAAAGAATTAGTGAATTATTTTTTCTTTTTGTTGAATTATTTTTATGTTTTCTTACTAAGGTGGTGTTCTGGGAAAAACGATTGGTGGTTGTTGTTTTATTCCAGAAAATAAGAGGAGGAAAAAGTAATGGTGATTTTCGAAATAGTATTTAATGACGAATATATTTTCTTAAATGATAAAATCTTTAACAAAAATTTTATTTTTTTATTTCTGCTCATTTGAGATTATTGGGAAAATTCGTTAACATGAAGAATTTCAAAGACGTTTTTTTGGTTTCAGAAAGATGATGCTGAAAGAAGATAGACTTGTAGTCTTAGGGAAGGATAAACTATAGAAAGTCTTTTAGAAGACTGTTGAAAATGAAGGAACGGGTGTTATTAAAAAATAGAAATTTTTATATTTTCGGTTAAAAAATAAGTTAAAGATATTTAAAAGAAGGAACAACTGCGATTAACATATCTTGAGGTAAAGATTTAACTGAAATTTCAAAAGACTCCGATGAATAAACAACTGGATCTAAAGTCTTACAAAAATGTTTTAACATGAAATTGAAATAGAAATTTGACATCCAAAGGAAAATATTAATTAAAGAAAATCTAAGATTTTTTTGTGATAAATCGATAAAATGAGGCAGAATTCATGAAGAAAAAATTATTAAAATTGCTGGAGTTTATGTATACAATAATGATAGATATCAATATTCGAGAATAGAGAAAGAAACCGATAAACGAAGACAAACCGAATTAATAAACCCCAATGTAAATATTATTATTAATAGTAATATTACAATCATTTTTTTATATTTCATTATTTAATAGTAAAAATATTTAAAGAAATAATTATTAATAATTTAATAATAATAATAAAAATTCTATAAAAAATATAAATAAATAATAATTCTAATTAGAAATTATAAAAAATGATTTTTTTGTTTTAATAATCATTATTATTTATATTTTTATAATCTTAAGTTATCAATTTTATGGTTCATTAATTTGTACAATAAAAATGGTTGTAAAAAGAAAATTTTTATAATTGAAAATATTTAATTAAAAACTAAAAAAAATAAGTTTCTACAAGCAACCCGTTTTTTTTCTTAGTTTTCAACAAAAAAAATTGTTTTTTTTTAATAAAATTGTTTACCAATGAAATACAATTTGAATAATAAAATCTAAATTTTTTTGTGATTTTTCTTATAAAAATTTCAATTGTATGTATGGAGGAATAGTGAGCGATTTAGAATTTTTCGAATTGAACATATGAAAAGCTAGAGAGTGGAAAGAAGGGAACAACATGTAATTGTGATGTATTATTCGATTTTTTCTTTTTTTGCAACAAACCAGTCTACACGGCTTAATACGATAATTTTTTCTGGCTTAAAAATTGTTATTTCAAAATGTTGTATTCTTGTAATTTTGCTATTTAAGTTTTTTTTTCTGCATAAGAAAATTACGATGCCAAAAAATGGTGGAAGAAATTCCAAGAAATAATGAACTGTTCTCATCTAATTTTAGCATTCCATTAGCCATTCAAGTACTTTTACATGCGAATCGTTTTCCGAATATTTAGAATTTTATATTTTTTTATTATATATCAATATAAAGACAAGTTATACGCAAAAAATATTTTATATTAATATATTTTTATAATATATATACATATGTAAATATATATGCATATATGTATCAGAAAAAGAAAAATAAATTTTAGAAAAATAAACGAAATTTTTTTCAGTTTTTTTTATAAAATTTTTAATATTAGAAGAAATTCATAAATTCAAAACACGAACTTTTTTTCTCTATTTAAAAGTTGAAAAAAATGTTTTTTTTTCTTTTAAACTTGGCATTATATATATTATTAATTTTCTTATTACTGGTATTATCATTATTATTATTTATTATTATCGATAATAATTTAAAAAATCATTCATATATACAAAAAAATAATTTAATTATATAGATAAACTAACGATGTCTCAATTTAACTAAAAAGTAATTTATTATCTGACTTGATTTTTAATTACGTTTTTTTTATTCTAATTATTCTTTTATTCTACAAAAAAACTTTTTCTTCTTAAATACGAGAATAACAACTGTTTTGTTTTTCAAACCACAGCTGTAGCACAAAAATAATTTTTTTATATTTCTGGAACGTTTTTTTTCTCCTTTTCAGCAGTTAAAATTTTTCGATTAAAACAAAAATAAATAAATAAATCTTAGAATAGGAAAAAGAAAGATTATTGGGTAAAAAATGGAAATATTTATTAATATGGATTGATGAAGTTAATATTATTTGGAATTTGATAAATTAAAACAGTATGAGACAATTAATAAACACTTTACGCATGAATAATTTTTTTTTAAAAAAAATAAAATAATCAGAAAAAAATATTTATTTTTGTAATTTCTTTTTTTTGCTTTTTGATATATATTTTTTGGGTTTTTCTTTAAATTTCTTTTGTTTGTAATTAGTTTTTTTAGGTGTTTTCAGAGAATTAGACTAAAACTAGTTTGTGTGTTGCAATAAATTGTTTGGAAAACATTTTTTTTGGAATTGTCTTTAAATTTATGTTCTGTCCTTTAACAAATCCATAAAAAATCTATTTCCTATGAATAATTTCCTTTTTTAAATATTATTTTAGACATTTGTGTTATTAGTATTTCTTTATTGATTTTTTTTTAATTTATTTATTTTCTTAATTAATTAATTATTCATGTTTATATATTTTTTTGAAAAGTAATTTTAATAAAGCTTTTTTAAGAAATTATTTATTGAAAATGTTTTGGAACTTCATTTTCAATCGTCATCAAGTATTGTGTAATGTGTAAGATAATTAATAATTAATTAATTAATTAATAAAATGTTAATTATACTGAGATTTTATCTGTAAATATTATTTGTTTAGGATTTTATTGAATATTTATGGCAAAAAGTTTTTATTTATTTTAATTAAAGATTTTAGGGACCAAAGGAAAAAAATATTGAAAAGCACAAACAAATACTCAAAATACCAGAGTATTTGCAAGAATATATATATATATTGTCAAAGTGCTCTTAATAAAGTTCAAAGGAATTCGTTTAAAAATTTAATTGATATTGGTGTAAAAACTCGTAAATTGGAGAGACAAATCGACATCTCAAAATCAGGATTAGTGAGCATTCACAATCAAGTCGATTAAGTAAGGTTCTTGATTTTTGGAACCCTTGTAGAAATAGAATCTCTTCTATTTCAAAGGATGTGTTTTCTGTTTTACTGAAGGGTTTCAATTCACATTAAGAGTCACAGTTCTGTGAATCATTATTGATAGAACATTATATGTTGTTAATAAACATTCAAAATGGGCAAACTAAGACCGTCACAATTTTTAAATCCTAAATTAAAATAAGCTTTAAAAAATTGCTATTAATATCCAAAAAAATGTAAAAAAAAATTATATTTACGGATAAAATCTCAGAATAATTAGCATTTTATTATTTTGCACATTACATTATAATTGATGAAGATGGAAAATGAAGTTCCAAAACATTTTCAATAATTAATTTCTTAAAAATCTTTAACAAAATTATATTAAAAATTTATATATATATATATATATATATTTAATATTTAATATTTAAAAAATTATCAAACATATTTTATTTGTTATTAAGAAATTGATATTTAATATTATTTTATTGGAATTGATAAATATTTGGCATTTTTAATAAATAAAGGAATAAATTAAATTGAAAAAAATATTACATTTTTTGAAATTGAATAATGTGAATTTCTATCATTAAATCATTATAAAGTATAAAAATCATATTTTTTATTAATAAATTTCATTTTGGAATCAAAAAAGGAAACGTTTGAAATTTTATTCTTGGATTAATAATTGTATTTGTTAAAAAATTATAATAATTTATGTTATTAAATGAAAAATAAAAAACAAACCAATAAATATCACAAATAAAAATAAATATAAATTTATTATTTTTTTTCATTATTTATTCATAAATTAATCATATTTAATTTTAATTAATAAAAAATTGAAATTTGTTGAATTATTTTTGCACAAAATATTTGGTTGAAATTTTTAAAATTAACATGATAAGATAAATTGGTTATGATTAAATTAAAAAGGAAAAATTGAAGGAAATAAACGAAACCGGAAGTTAATTTTCTTGATAAAAGAAGGCATAAAAATAATGTAAAATCAATGTAACCAACTTTCGCAATTTAATAATAGGAAAAGAAATGTTTGAAAAAAAAATTTTTTATTGTTTTTTGTTTTGAATTTATCCAAAATCAAGATTCATTTTTTTAATATTAAATCTATACGTCTTATATTTTTTTGCTTTTCAATACATTGTCAAATATAATAAATAAAAGGAAACAAATTTTTTCCTTAGAAAAATCGGGATAAATTGAGAGTTTGAATTATATAAAGTCCCATAACATAAATTGAAAATGAGAAAATTTTGTGAAAAATTTATTACTGCCGCCTGTTTGGTGAGAGATTTTTTTTATATTTTTTAAATATTATTTGGCCGGCAAAATTGTGATGCGTTTTTTCTTCTTTCTTTCAATAGTAAATGTTGTATCAGTTTCTTATAGATTAAATATGAATAAAGAAAACCGAAAAAAATTAATTTGGGTTTTTTTCTTGTTTTGTTTTCGCAAAAATATTATCAAATGATTTCTTTTTTCCTATCTCTTATTTTGATTTTTTTTCATATGAAATTCATTTTTTTCGTCAAAGAAAAATAAAATAAATTTTATTATTAATATAAAATTTAGGACATATTTAATATAAATGTCAGAGATTTTATTTTATTTTATTTTAGATTTATTTTAAAAAATTTTTACTCATTTGAATTTTTTGTTTTATTGACTAAGAATCAATTATTGATTAATTTCATATGAAAATATTGGGAAATTTATCTTTGAAATTTATCCAATTAAAATGGCATCAACTGTTACTTCCCTATTAATTCACTAATAAATTTTTAACTGATTTTTTGAATTTTCTTTTGAATAATCATTGTAGAAGAAAAATCTTTTTTCTCTATTAGAATGAATGAAATTTTTCAAAAAAAATTATTTTTTTTTCTAACAATAAATTAAAATTAAAAGAATTTAATATCATAATTGAGAGTTTGCAGAAGATGTGAAAATTAATTGTAAATTAATAATTTTAATTTAATTTTCCATTTATGCTTTTTTTCTGTTTTTTTCCTCTTTATAATAGTTGAAAAATTGTTTTAAAATTTGCTTTTTCTTTTGTTTTTGTTGTTATTATTGTTTTGTTTTTCAAAAATTGAAAAATTGAAGTGATATTTTGTAAATAGTGCATGAAGAATAAAAATAGAAAATAAATCATTTTCATATAAATTTTAGGAATAAATAACCAGTTTTAAAGAATGATGTTAACCACAGTTGAAAAATCAACTTTTTGATGTTTTTTCAATAAATGAAGATCTAGTGTTCTTTTAACTTTTTAACCCTTTTGAGACTCTCAGTACATATATGTACCACTAAATTAAACAGAATTAAAAACTATCTCGAAGGGGTTAATGGGGTTTATCTCAAAAGTAAAAGGTTTCTCATATAATTTCTTTATCATGTTTTATTGCTTTATATTTTAAATATTCAATATTTGATAGAAGACTTTATTTGTACACAATGATTTGAAAAAATCTTATATGTTCATGATCTTTTGATGTAAAGTCATATGGGAATACGTAGAGTGATATTGACCAACATCTCAACTTAAATAACGTAAATTGTTCAAACATCAAAAAATGATTACTTCGAAAAAAATACATTTCTTTACACTCAATCGACCCTTGAATGAATTGGTCACATTCGTTGTACTTAAAGTATATTCTAATGAAGGATGTTATACAAATGTTGTAGAAAGTGGAAATTTTTTATATTAAACTTATATAACTAAACATTTGTCGAAAAAAATAACGGACCCATCATAATTTTGCAAATTTGAGATCTCCCCACTTTATTTCTCTCAAAGTACGTTCATAACTAATTAAATAAATTATCCTAAGGTATTAAGAGCGGATGCTTTAATAAGGTGTGTCCACTAAAAACGTGCACAAGTTTTAAAACCATCATAACTTTTTAATTAGACCTTCAAATTGACGGAAATCTGAACAAAGACTAGATCATAATAACACAATAACTATTTTATTATATCGACTATTAAGGCCATAAGAGTTAGCAAGCATTATTCTTTGTCTAAAATTTGCAAATAATGTCCTAAAATATAAATTGTTAAACTGCTTTGCTTTAGTTTTGATTCTGCGAATCAACAGGTCTTCAGAATCAGCAGTCCAACCCTTTTCATACACCTTCTTCTTTAAATGAGCCCAAAACTTTTCAATTGGGCGTATTTGGGGAGCACAAGGTGGATTCGAATCTGTTTTGACAAATGGAATTTTGTTGTTCTCTAAGCACTTCAGACTTGCTTTGGCGTAGTGACAAGAAGCAAGATCTGGCCAGAAGATGAAGTGACCAGCTGGGTATTTCTCATTCAGATAAGGAAGCAAACGCTTCGTTAAGCACTCGGAGATATAAATATCCGAATTAGAAGCTACAGATTTCCGTTTCCTGATGTACAGGTTTGAAATGCCTCGTCTGGAAACAGTTGCCCAAACCAAAACTTTTACTGTGAATTTCTCTCGAAATTTAAGGCGAATATTATCAGGAACATCACCAAACTTCTTTTGGTCCACATAATAACCCGATGTCATTGCTCCGGTGAGTGTAAAATACGATTCATTATCAAGTACAAAGTCGGTTTTGGTCTTTTCCACAACAATTTTAGAGAGATTTTGCAACCTGGCTTTCTGGCGAATAATCTGTGTCGAAGTAACCTTTGGGGCTTCTTTACTCTTTCGAAACACTATGTTATTAGTCTTGAGCATCTTATGCATGTAAGACTTTGAAACATTCATTTCTCTAACTAACTTTCGCACATTTTGTCCAACAGTCAAAGTTGCACGCTGCAGAAGTCTCTTCCTTTTGTCTGACGTCATTTTAACAGGTTGCCTTCTACCTCCTAATTTTCTTTCAATGCTGCCGGTCTTCTCATAGCGTTGTATTATTGCATATATACCTCTTCTGGAAAAATGAATGCCAGTAAACTTTGTCACAGTCTCACTTTTACTGTGCGTTTTGAAAAAATTGATTATATCTTCATGTCGTTTTGAAATCATTATAATTGTCTCTAAAATAAAACATTCGTGGCGTTTTTGTCGTAGATCCCATCATTTCTTTGATAAGCAAAACTATAGACATAATCTTTATAATAAACACAAAGACATGCTTCCAATATCCTATAAGAAATAAAAACCTTCCAATAAATGTATTTGAAGAGATTTCTTTGATTAAACCAAAAATTTTAAATACCTGCTTTATTATTTCTAACCTATTAAAACAAATATTTAAATTCCAAATTTACGAAATTAAATAATATTACATTAAAAAGTTATGATGGTTCACTTTTTTAGTGGGCACACCTTACTTCTAAATTGTTTTGTTAAGATAACTGATAGAATTATTATTAAAAGATTTATAATCGTAAAACTAGAGTAATCTCCTTGACGAATCTCAGAAGTTCCTTCATCATTCGTCATCATTCAAATTAGCGTTATTTCTCGATTTTAATAACAATTATTCAACAAATTTTCTCATTTTTTAATAAAATTTATGATTTTTTTTTAATTTTAAAATATATTCGTTATAAAATTATTAGATATTCGTTATAAAATTATTTGATTTTTGCGTTTTTAACCTGAAAATTATTTTATTTAAATTTCCTTCAAAATTCAGTTTGTAACTGTATTTTTAAATATAATAATATTACAAACGCTTAGTTTATATTTTAATTTATTTTAAAAATATTTCATCAAATTATAAAAGTTAAATTATAAAATTAATTCCAACATCTAAAATGTTTTTGAAACTTTAAACATTTTGCGATTAATTTTGATGGATCAATCGTCATCATCAGGCGAAGCTAAATCAATATAACTGATCTTTATATATCGAAGGATTGATAAACTATTCATTTCGTAATCACTAAAACCTCAGAATATTTTCAATAAAGCTGAAGAGGATGGTGTTTGATTGTTGATTTTTGGATCATGAGTCTTAATCATCAATGATTCACACATCCCCCTTCCTAGTAATTATCAAATTTTGAACATAATATTTTAAAATTACTTAAATCTTCTATACTATTTAAACATTTATGTTAATGTTGAGTCATGTAATACATCTAATATCAATGTCCGTGAATTCGTTTACAGAGATGATGAAATATCTCTCCGGAGTATATGAAAGTAAACGAAGAAAAATTTACAGCCGAAAAATTATCTTTGTTACATTTTATTATAAAATTCTTGAATTTTTCGAAACCCTCAGAAAAGGTATCTTTAAAACAAATCACAAATCAATAATATTGTTGTAATATGTGTTTTTTTTTCTTTTTTTCTTTCGTTGTCTTTTAAAGATGAGTTATCCTCTTAACTTATCCGCTTGTGGATCTTCTTTGAGAACAGTTAGTATCTCCTCTTCCAAATTGTATGACAGCCGTCCACTGCGTGGCTGATCCTAAAAGACAAAGTTTCCACGATTGCATTTTGCTACTCAGTCACAGCATGTTCTGAGGCCAACTGTGAATTCACCAAGGATGCAGTTGATTTCTTTGATTATTGGCAGTTCACCGTCCTCTCTTCCAGTTGTAATAAATGATTTTTTTAATATCTTCTCAAGAAAACTGCATTTTCAGTACGAATACTCACTAGAAAAAAGAAAAACATTCGTAATAGATTTAAACAATGTTTAATTTGATACAAATTAAGTATTTTATTATAAAAGTTCTGTTTAAATTGTGGAAATTTAATATGTATTGTTAATAAAACTACTGAAGAGTACATGGTAAAAATTTCATTACCGCGAATGCCTAGAACTAATTTTAGAAACCTTTATACATCGGCAGAACCTTTTGAGCCAAACCTGTAATTCTTTGTCTTTTTTGCTCCAGTAAATTGCAATCGAAGCTGAATCTTTTTAGTGAATAGTATTATCCCGAATCTGAGTAAAGATTAATAGTTTTCATGTAGAGAATTTTTCTAGTTTGAATGTGATCGTGGATTTCTGTATTCTAACGGCTGTTATATCAAACAAAGATGTTTATTTTCTCTTTTGTCACAAATTATTGTGTGTTTTTGACTAAAGAAAATAATTCTTCACCAACTAACTAATTCAGTCGTAGTTGAATATAGCACAAGACGCAGTAAACACTGTTATGCCAATGTAAATTATTATCACTACTAGAAAAAGACCCGTCATATATGACGGGGAGCGGAATTTTCGACTTTAAAAGTTTCTGTTTTAATTTTTAGATCGTAATTAATTATAATTTATTATTTATTGTTTTGAATTCTGTGTTGATTTAACAGTCAGTCAGTTAAATCGGCTCTCTGAGCCTTTCAGCAAAGGAGCTGTAATGACAGAACCATATCTATGTGGAATATGCAGAGTTATCTCAACTTTACGTGGATTCACTCACTGTTCCTCCACTATTTCGCATTTATGGTTGTCCATAAATGACGTCACGCAATTTTAGCGGATTTTCAACTCCCTCCCCTCGTCAAATTTCGTCACAAAAAGCCTGACTCTTTATTCCCTCGTCACACTTCGTCACATAATTCTTTCACTAAATACTTCAAATTTCGATTTGACGTCACATTTCCCAAACCCCCCTCCCCCCACGTCACAAAATTCTGCCCCCCTCCCCCCTCCTGCGTGAAGTCTTTATAAACGGTCCCTTTATCAGCATACATATGATCACAGTAAAATTTGAGCTTGACCGACAAACCGTGAATCAGATGATAAAAAATTTTGCAAATTTAAGCTAAATTGATTTTTAGAAATATAATTAGTAAATAAGTGATAGAAATCGTCAGTTATCAAATAAATTAGTATTTTATTAGTATTTTCACAAAACTTTTCACGAAATTCCCTGTAGGAATCATCAAAATCGTCATTATTCGAAATCGGTGTTAATTTAACCGTTTAACGACTTGTACGGTTTTCGATCGATTTCATCGGCTTCCGGGCGTCTTTCGGCATAGGTGCTACACCGACAAAATTGTAGTCATGCAGGCTATCCAGATTGACTAAGTCCTTAAATGGATTCACTCTGGTTCCTCCTCAATTTCACATTGAAAATTGTGACCGACAAACAAAAAAACAAATAAACACACTTTTTAGACAAATATGATATAGATAAGCGATTTTGATTTTTAATGTTTATGACTATAAATATTTAAAATAACATTAATAATAATTTTAAGAAGATAATCTTAATAATAACATCTTATATAAATAAAAATTAATAATTGTAAAAATAGATAACATCTAATTTTAATATATACTTTATATATGTCACTACAATTTTCATCCAAATAAAGTTAAGAGTAAAAACGCTTTAATAAAATTTTAAGCTAAAGAAATATAATTTTCATGATGAAATATAAAAGAAAACCTAATTATATCATTATACTGAAATTTTTTGTTTTAATTAATTGTAAATTAATGGACAGTATACCTTCGGGATCAGTGGGATTTTGTCTTGGATTTTCTTGGCGGGCCAGAAAAACTATAGATTCAAAAAACCTATAAATTATTGTTACAGGTAAGACACGTGTTTCCTGCCTTATTTTCGTTTGAAAGATATATACAGAACTCTTTTTTAGATATTATAATAGAATTAAAGCGAAAATTATCATTTTTAGGAAGTAGAAAGTTGTATAAAAGATTTTCAATTACATTATTATTTTGTTTGGTTAAAATTATGTAAATAAATAAAATATTATTGTATTTTTTTTTGTTTACAATACATAACCATTTTACAAAAATATTTATTTTCACTAAAATATTTTTATAAAATTTGGACTGATTATATCAACTTTTAGTGTAAAATTGTTATATATTGTAAGGGTTTAGTTGCACTACAAATTACAATTTAAAAAGTGATCAATAGTTTATTTTTCAGATATAATTAATTGTTAAAAATGTCACTAAACATTTTAGCTTTCAAACCAGGGCTTCTGAACGAAGTCTATTGATTATTGAGGATAGTCGATAAAAATCAGAAAATAATCAATAATAAACTTTATTTTATTGCATATAGTAAAATAATATATAATTTTTTGTGATCCTCTCACACGGCTTAGAATACAAGAGTGTGAGCTTTCAATGTGTTGGCACGCTTCGGCTTCTTTCAAAGAAATGACCAGTCATATTTCTTCCTTCCGTGATACTGAAGTCTTTTGACTGTATAAACGCACTTATTATAACGGGGAAATGGGCAGTTAAACACCCCCCTTTTCATTTTATTATCCAACCGAAAACTCAGTACCACACTAGAGATTACTCCTGGATAGTCCACATCAGTTACACCGACAGACACTGACATATCATGTTCAGCGTTCAAGTTCAAATGTTCAGTGCGTATCTCTGTTTCTACTCTTTGTACTGCATATGTGTTTGTATTACGATTAACTTGGATTCGATTATCAATTAATAGATGACGTTGTAGCCATACAACAGTTTTTTAAGTTTCGTGGCAGTTCTCTCTGGGACATATGAATGAACCACCACCTCTCTGTGTTGTCAGCACCGTGGCCAGAGGCACATTCTTATAAAATAAATAATTTTAAAGTATTAAGTAGTTAATTAAAAATTATTGGGAGAGTCTCGTGTGAGACATTATTAATTAAAGCGGTAATTCCACAATAAATATCTAATCAAGTGAGTCACTTGAAGTGACTCGTCAACTTTGTTGAAAGTGTTTGCGTGAAAAATTAATTGCGTAATTAAAAATAAGCTTTGCAGCTAGGATCAGAAGTTCCTGATGATGACGGATATTCCGTAGAAATAAATTTAAATAAAATATGTTATTATAAACACTCGTTTCCTACTTTATAAAAATAACTTGCTATTATTTTTTTCAATTTAACAAAAAAATAAAGATTCCAAAATAAATATTTTTTGAAAGAAAAATATCGTATCTTATTAAAATAAATGAACAGTTTCAACGCAATTAACAATGAGGTTCAATAAACCTACTCTACCCCTTCTTTTCTTTTGAACACTTGAATTCTACTTTTCTCGAGCTCATCAAACTTCAATCTATCTTTTAAAGAGTATCTTTTAGAAACGAATTATCACAAATTATTTTGAAGATAAAATATATAATAATTAATTCAATCTTTTATTACTGTATTAATGGATATCAAAAGGAAATAAATATAAATTCAGTGCGTCCATATACATCTTTGAAACAATTTACTTATTTTACGGAAGTTGAATATTAATGATAATGATTAAAATAGCAAAAATAATGATAAATTTCTTGAATATTAACTAATTATATTTTATTAATAAAAATTTAATTAACATTATTTAATTTTTAAAAAATAGTAAAATTCATTTATTAATTAAAGGATATTGATAAAAGTAGTTAAGTACATTAAAAAAATAAAATAAAAGCAAAAAAGTTTTTTAAAAAAAATTATTGAAACAAAATAATCATTCTGAATTTGAATAAATATTTATTAATTAAATTATTGATTTAATTAAGAAAATACTTTAAATTGAAAATTTTCAGATAGAAATATGAATGGATTAAAATTCGAATATTTTTTAATACTTTTAATTTATATTATGTTTTTTTAATCTAAATATAGAATAGGAGACAAAAATAATAAGATAATATAAATGATAAAAGTTTGATTAAAAAAATTATAAAATGAGAAAATGAAATAAAATCTGAAAAATATATTAAAAATATTTTGTTTGTTTTATTATTCGTATAATTTTTTTAACTAAAAATAAAAAATATGTTTATAATTTTATTTACAACAAATGTTTTACCTTCCTGAGCTCTTTACTAATACAAAAAAATAATTATTATAATTTTATACTTGTCTCTATTTGAATATTGCAGAGTTATTTAAAGAAAATTGAACTATAAGTAGAAATGACGTGCTAAATTCGAAACAGGGGCCTGAAAAACAGAAATGAGATCCCCTTAAACTATTAGTTCCAAAACGTTGGTGTCAGAACTTGTATTTTTATTTTACTTTGAAATATCATTTTCACAGTAGTAATTCATAAGTAATTTTCAATGAAATAAGAATAGGTGCTAATATAGTTTAAAGAAATAAAATAATTACCAAAATAAAAATAAATTATTATTACAGTATTACAAAAATAAAAAAATTGTCTTTAAAAAATGTTTAACACCATTTTTCAAAATTTATTTTACGTGATCAGTTTTACTCAATTGGATACCATCATATATATATATATATATATATATATATATCACCCAAAAAAATGTTCGACCAACAGTTATTAATATCAAATATAGTACAAGTTTAAGTGTTCGGTACCTTTCAGGTTTCCCTAGGGACTCAGCAGTGGATTTGGAGCTCGGGCATTTCATGATGGGCCCAAAAATATTTTTCAGACAAATCATCATTTGGCTGAAGTGAAATATTTTTATGTATCTGTAGTATCAAATCAAATCCAAAAAACTTTAAGTTCGATCAATAAATTTGTTTATTTAAAAATCTCCAAAAATCAAATTGTTTCAATAATTGCAAGAAAATTTAAATGACTTTTCAATATTCGTTTTACAAAAATACAAAAAAAAGCGTGAAAAACAAATTTTCGTTTTATAAAAATAAATTTGTTGAATCGTATATCGTGATATAAAAAAATTCAATTGTTTTCAAAAAATTTTTCGATCAAAAAAATTCGAAGCCAAAAAAAATATTGTAATATTATAAAAAAATTATAATAATTTTATACTTGTCTCTATTTGAATCCAAATGAGTAAAATTGAGCACGTAAAATAAATTTTGAAAAATGGTGTTAAACATTTTCTAAAGACAATTTTTTGTAATACTGGTTCTTTAAACTATATTAACACCTATTTCAACAAATTTTTTGATCAAAAAAATTCGAAGCCAAAACAAATTTTGATATTATAAAAAAAATTAAGTTATTTTTAATATTATCAACTCTGATCAGGTTCGTTGTGATTGGTCAACCAATCAGATCGAGCTATTCCATTCAACCTCAAATATTTCGACACCCAAAGTGGAAACAATAAATCGACTCCTAACGAGTCACCTGTGCACACAATATCATATCTGAAGTTGATTTACTTCTATTTTTTTAATTTTTTGAAATCTCCATTGTATAATAATTTAAAATATTTTTATATGCAAAATTTCTTCCTCTCTTTTTTTTAACCGATAACTGGAGCGACCACTTAATAATAGGTCTTCCAGAGATGTCGAATAAAAGGAAAAAATAAAATACATAACTATAAATATTTCAAATTAGTATAAATAAATATTGTTATTATTTATAATATATTATTTAATTTAAATTAAAAAATGAATTATGGTTCATGTCTTCAATCTACAATCTTCATTAAGTACATTAGGTGTTTAGAAGTGTTTCGGAATCTTTGCAAGAAACTTGTTTATTCAATGCCCACACACATGAAAACTATTTTAATTGGTGCATTTGTGTTATATGGTCATTTATAATTTAGTTTAAATATATGAGTGTGAAACTTAGTATACATGTTAATTGGTGACAAAAAGGTCACTACAAAAAACAATGTTTGAATGTCTTAGAAATATATGAAAAATACTAATAATGTTTCATAATTGAGTTATAATATTGTTTTGTCTTCAAATTTTGATTGTAAATAAAGGTTTTTGTTAGATTTTATAAACACTTGTGGTTTTTCCCAACCATTTTATCCACAACTGTATATTTTACTGTGAATAATATTTTTTATTCTTATCATAAACTTTTATTGGATGCAAAACTTTTATTTTACTTTATATCTATCATGATTTTGGTTATATATATTACGTTAGAATACGTTTTTATAGATCTGGTAATACACTTTTCTAAGTTGGAAACGGTTAAATTATTTTGACAAAACTAGTAGATATTTGTTTTAAATATTTTATACGGATATTAAGTAATTATACAAAAAAATCTAAATGACTTTATATTGAAGTTCATCATAGCGAGAAGGAAAATTTTGAAATGCAGACTTAATTTTTTTTTAAAAATGTAACTTATATTTCTTCAGAAATAACTCTTTTGATTCGTTATTATTAAATGTTCACTAATGTAACAAAATAATTCGAAGGAACAAAAGCATTCATAACAGATAGCCTCCACTAATAAAAGGAACAGCCAAACAAGTCTCGTTTTAAGAGTTGTTTTGTATCTTAAAATCAAATTTTGTATCTTTTAAATCAAATTTTAGAATTTAGCTAAATCAACTTGGAGAAAGATTTTTTTCGAACCAAACTGGATAAAGATTGGAAAAATAAATCTAAAAAGTATTAGCTATTTGTAGCATAAGTTATTCAACTTCTTCTATTAAGTCGAATAAAGTTAATACAAATAAATGTGTTTGTGGTATTTATATAATTCTTAATAATAAGTATAATATTGTTAATTATGTTTCCACAAATCTTATTCAGATAGATTATCGATCAATTTCGTTTACTCTCTGCAAAACCTTTCAGAAGAATATGTTCAAAAAAGGCTTACTAATATATATTACTTCGATCTCTAAAGGTGAAATTGTCTTCATGGACAATATCGGGAACCAGATAACAGGAATTATGCATAAAACATATAAATCAATATTAAAATTGAGAAAAAATTGAAAGAATTTTGCAGTGATAAATTCTAATTTTATTAGAAAAGATAAAATCTTCAGAACCCTTTCAACAGTCTTTTAGAAAATTAGTTTGTGGTTAAAAAATATATTAATACAATAAATACTTTTTTGTTTTTATTTTTAAAAATCTGTGGAACTAATGTGTATTTTGTAACAGAGTCATTAAAAAATCATATTTAATCTGAAAATGTTTTAGAATCATTTTACTTAAGTCATAAAAAACCTTTAAAAACAAATTTTCTCTAACAGATGGCTCGGTTTGAATATAAAAACATTTATATTCAAATAAACTATTTACAAGTATCACAAGTCTTTATAATCTATATACATACAAGGCATGAAATAAGACGACGCATTTTGAGATAGAAATCCCATTATCAGATCAATCCACAGCATGTATTAAACGAACACATTATATGGGAGAGACTATGCAATACTTTAAAAACATTTTACAAATAAATCAATGAATAAAAATGAATTTATTTCATAACTCGAAAAATTAAAAAAAATACACTATAAATCTTATTCAGATAGATTATTGCTCAATTTCGTTTACTCTGTGCAACCTTTCAGACTAACGCAAACTATTCAAATGCGTCTTAGTAATTTCTTTTCCTTCCATCTCCAAATAAATATATATATCTCCTTAAAAAATCAAAATGTAGCTGCATTTTCTTCGAAATCAAAACATAAAACAGGTGATTTAGACAAAAGTATTATAAATTTATTTATTGACTAATCAATTTTTATGTTACCAGGTACTCCAAATGTTTTTAACATTTAACAACAGGTTCATAAATATGCCATTTTCATAAGAAGAAAATTTAAGACAAAATTTACAAAATCCTTAGTATAAAAAACTATGCTGCATGTTGTTTACCTAATATCAACCATGTAACTTAAACTTTATTTTTAATAATGTGTAGGCCAGGGGTTACATGTTAAAGATTTTTGAGTATTACTTTAGTAGTTATAATATTGTTTAAGAAATTTGATAAAATTTTTTGAACGGGCAAAATGATTTGTCTACAGTTGCGCTGGAAGTAGGGGCGAAGGGGCGGCCGCCCCAGTAACTTTATGTGACAGGGGGCGAAGTACATGTTTGACGAAAGTAAGTTCCAGCTGTTTCACGAGCATGTAAGTAACTACAATACCATTCTTATCTATCTCATTTCTCTCTCAAACAATAAACAAAATATACTTATTCACATGTCAAATCTGCACGCAGTAGACACCTACCCCCTCTATTTCATCTCCTCTCATTTACACACTAATATTTAGACATCCACTCAGCTACTCTCAAAATGATATTCAGCTATTCATTTTCTAATAGGCCCAACAAGTCGATAAATATTCTAGAACATTTTCTTTTCTCTCTCCATTGTAACTCACATTATGTGAGTCACATATCAAATAACTCCATGTCACACACCCCATTCACACACACTCTCATGTAACACATACTCTCCCCTTCACATCCATTCTGGCACACTAGAAATTATTTTGCATTTTTGAACTTCTCGTATCACGTAATTTGCTAAATCATTTACACGAAATTACAACATATTGAATGAGTAAACAGAAAAGGCTGTTAGATTTATGGGTTAGTTCTAACTTAAAGCGAAAGAAGTGTGAGCTCGACGTATCTCAAGACTGTAGTGTTAAGGCTAACGAAGACTCTACATCTGATATAAATTGTGTAGTAATTGCTGAAGATGCATTGGATGCTGTACCTGAACTCAATTCTCAACAAACATGTAAGATAGTTAGTTCTGATGGACCCAATCAGCCAATGGACTTTATCTTTACTAAACGCGATTTTCCAGGTTGTGGGAAGCGATCTGCACAATTGTCCTGGTTCAACACTTGGAAGTGGCTGGATTATGATCCAAGCTCGAATACAATGAGATGCTATTTTTGTGTTCATGCGGAAAATAAACATTTGTTAACGTTTTCAAAACACAAGAAGCTTGCATTCCTACATGACGGCTTCTGCAATTGAAAGAAAGCCACCTAAATGTTTGCTGAGCATTAAAGCTGCGGACAGCACAAGGAAGCAACTATGAAATTGTCAATGTAGGCTAAGGCATCCGTAATGGAACAACTCAACGCAGAATGTCGTAAAAATCAAGATGATGCCAGAATCGCTCTACATGCAATTTTTACCTCTCTACGCTTTTTAGCAAGACAAGGAATTGATGTGCAAGGTCATTTGCTCGACGATGGCAATTTTATGCAACTGTTCAAGATGCACACGGCGTAGATACCAACACTTGAACATGGATTGAAAGGAAAAACAACTGGATGTCAGACGCATACCAAAATGAGATTCTACAAATGTTTGCGCATGAAATCCAGCGTCAATTAGGAAATGAAATTCGACAATGCAAATGGTTCAGCTTGATATCGGACGGCACAACAGATTGTGACGGAAGGGAACAGTTGTCAATATCTTTCCGACATGTTGATGATAATTTTGTAATTCGCGAAACATTTGTGGGATTTTATTGCCCTTCAGATAATACTAGCGACACTCTGTCAACTTGTCTTATTGCCACAATGATTCGACTTGGATTGTCTATGGAAGATTTGAGAGGATAGTGCTACGATGAGGGAGCAAATATGACTGGAGTCAATCACAGAGAGCAAGCAATTATTAAAAGTCGATAACCTAAAGCAATATTCGTGCATTGCACCAATCATCTCTATTTTGAACATTTAATCACGTCCCGTTTGAATTTTTATTGCAATCACATTTAGAGTCATTATGACTCTCAGAAAGTCTTTCATCGTTTGTCATCCTTCTAATTGGTTTTCTTATTTCTGTTTTTAATGATGATTATTCGAACAATTTTTTCTAAGTTATTTTTTAAAATATATAACCTCTAAAAAATATTAATTAAAAAATAATATTTTTTACAATTTCTCAATAAATCCCAAAATAATAAAAATGACATCAAATTATTAAAAATGCATTTAATTTAAATTTTACTAAAAAATATTAAACTTAATTTTAATTGTGAAATATTGTTCGAATAGTCAATTAAATTTAAATAAAAAATACCAATTTCCATCTGGGTGGGAGAATCACCATTCTAAATTCAACATATTTAAATCAACATACAACATCCATACATTTACACATTCAAACAATTTAAAATTTTCCTCAAAATCACCTTGATCTTGCTTTGCAAGAAACTGTTCGAGAGGTAAAGTCTATTAAAAATATCTGTCACTTGTTCGTGAGACTGTTAATTTGATCAAAGAATCAGCCAAACGTCAGTCATGCTTTTAGCGCATCTGTAACGACTTGGAAAAGGCGTCTGATGACGACTATCGACACAGTAAATTAAGACAATTTGGTCCAACTAGACGGTGTGTTAGTGGAAGAGCTGTTACCTCTGTCTTAAAAAATTATGAAGCTGTGCTAAAGACTATTGTTGCCATTAAAGATGATAAAACAAATCGATAGGAGATAAGATGCAAAGCTCGCGGAATTGCGAAAGAAATGAAGGGAATGAACACATATTTGCGCTTGCTCATTGCCAAAAGCCTATTTTTTCCTTGTAAAGAATTAGTCATATAGTCCAGTCAGATGACAGTTGTAGGCGCTGTGAAAAATGCAACTGTTTTAGCAAGATACTTACGGGGGCTTCAATCGGAAATTGAATTTGAAAAGTTAGCCAATATGGCTTAAGAAAAGGGAAAAAACTTGACCTGAAGTTGCCACAGAAGAGCAAAATGTCCAAGCCTCCTTTGAGGTACTTAACTAGTCCTATTAAAAAACTTGTCTTTTCGGTACATTAACACTACACCAATATTAATTTTCAGGCTTGAATCGTCAGAATCACCTGCTCTTCCGGCTGTCTTTAATAAATGGGAAGACCAAGAGCGCAAAAACTTTTACGAGGCGATCGATCTACTAGTCAATGAACATCGACGTCTTTTTGAACAAGAGGGAATAACAACAATCATGAATATGGAGAACCTTCTCATGACATCAGTTGCGAGAACATCGGTTGAACGTCAGTTGGAAGATATTCCTGAGATTTATAAGACGGATTTTGATCGAACTTTACACTAATTTGTGTAAATGTTATGTTTATAAAACTTTATACGGTATTATTATTTCAAACATCAGACTCCTCCTCCAGTTGAAGATGCTCCCTGACCTTTTAAAACAAGACCAGTGGATTGAAACTATTTTAGACCTTGCCTCATTTCTCAAAACGCAATCTGAGGCTTTCTTAAGTCTATTCTCAGATGTTGTAAAATTAATTCGTTTAATCCTTACGGTGCCAGCAACGTCAGCAACATCGGTGCGCTCATTTAGCGAATTACGGCGATTAAAAACATGGTCACGATCTACAATGACCTAGAAGAGACTTACTCATCTTGCTATAGCTTACTTCCATCAGGACAAATTAGACAGTTTGGATATTTCAATGCTGTGTAACGCATTTGCTAGTAAAACCCGAGAAAGGGAAAAAAACACTTGCGTGCTAATACAATGTGTACATAGGCTTCATTGCTAACATTTTATGAAGAAAACATTTATACACTCTTCTTTTTTTCACAAAAACATGGCTTATAAAGACGGTGGCCCCAGTAACTTTTACAATGTTCCCGCGCTACTGTTTGTCTAATCACATTTTTTATATCCGAACGTAATTCTTGGTTATTATCATGGTCATCTGACTATATGAACAATATTAAAACAGCTTAAAGCAAATTTTTGTCAATAAACATTTTTTAACTTTGATTAATTAATTATTATTAAGGCATTAAATTTTACACGGCATTAACTTTTAAAATTCGCAGGTCAATTGTGGTAAAAGGTGTAAAATTCGCGGCAAGTTCACAACGTCACGTGTTTTCCAAATATTACTTAATACACACGTTCAATTTAGGGAAAATCAATTGATTTTGAGTACAAGCAAGGTTTTTGACATTCATTTTACCAATTTTCAAAAAAAAGTAAGTAAAACAAAATTTTAATAAACAAGTCTTTTATTTACATTTCTTTTTTTCTTTATGTTCTCCCAAATAAAATCGTAGGTTGCATTCATTATGTTCCACTTGGTCACGTCAAACATATGATGTGCTCAGAAAAATGTTGGCAGCAGGTTGTCAGAAGCCAAATGTTCTGCTATCAACTTAAGAGATATAGTTTCTCAATTTTGTGCAGCCATTACGTAAGCTTCAACAGATGGAGATCGTTCCTTCAGATGCTGAAGTATCCATCCATTCTGCGAGTTACGTTAGTTCATCTGTAGCAAGATGTGCATTTACGTCTGCTCCTTCCTATTGAGTTAGCTTGAATAAATCTCGGGAGCATACTTGCGTAGCTCAGTCAAGTTGTCTTTCACAGGAGATGAAACACAGACAAGCTCGGAAATATTCAAACTACTACTCTCGTCCTCATGGCCAAAACTTTCTGAGTAATCAACGAGATGATCAACATGGTAAATGCGGCCAGAAACCAGCTGTTCTACCTTATTATAACGGGCATCGGTGCAAGAGCATCAAGTTTATCTTTGTCGCACAAGAAATATCAAAACCTGGCCTTAAATGCTAGACATGCTGTGAAAGCTTTTCTTAAAACTGGCCATTTGTTTGCTGATTGCCGAAAACGAGTGCTGCCACACTTCCCCAATGAGGTTAAGTATATGTGCAATGCAAGTAACGTGGACTATAATTGATAGTCTATAATTCATTATTAATGAATAATCTTTACAGATTTTTAATATTCAATTGGTATTCAATTTAATAGTAATATTATCAAATATGACTATAAATTTTGACCAAAAATTTATACTACAAATTATAATCCGATCATCTCAAAATCAGACTGGTCTGAGAAATGAAATCGCGGTATGATTGAGAAATTCGCCGTAGATGCCAAAATTCGTGAAATTTGCGATAGCCGTAATAACTGCGAAAATTTACAGCCTTATTTATTATTTTACAAATACAAAATCCAAGAAGTTTTATAATTCCATGTAATAAACATTTAATAGCAATTTTAATAAAAAAATATTATAATAAAAATTATAATAATTAATATTGATACTATACTTAAATTTTTGATTATTTGTAGTCTTTTTATTCTAGTTAAATTAATTTTATTATTAGTATTGAAATTAGTAAATTCAATAATATTGCTCCAGCCAAAAAAAAATAAATTTTAACCTGAACAAAATTATAATTAAAGAAATTTGAAAATTAAGATTTATTAAAGATTTCTGTAAAAATTATAATTTATGTTAAAAATAGAAGTAATAAAAAAATTTTCAAAAAAATGTATTTTTCTTCTAAGGGTTTTAGAATTTAATAAAAATTGGTTCTCATCCAGTGGTTAAGTTTTTAATAATAATAAATTTTAGTTAATATTAATAAATTTTAGATTTGAAACGGCTGTACTTTCTACATTTTCAATGTTTATTAATTATTTGTAGTGTATACTCAATAATGATTCACAGAACTATCTCTCATAATGGGAATCCAAGCCCTTCTATAAAACAGAAATCTTATCCTTTAAAGCAGAAGAGATTATATTTTAACAACATAACCAATGATAAAGAACCTTACTCGATCGACTCTTTTATGAATACTTACTAATCCAGGTTTCCAGATGACATTTTTCTCTTCAATGTACGAGTTGTTACACCAGTGAAAATGAAACTTATAAACCAGTATAGCTTATAATTCACAAATCGTTTTCAATTCGTTTAATTGGAACATTTGATACTACATATTTTTTTGCAAATTACAAATGCTAAAATCCTTAAGAATATTTGATTATTTGTTTGTGCTCTTCAATATTTTCTTCCTTTCATCCTCTTTTAAACCGTGTTTGTGTACATAATTTCTCCAAATTAATCTCAGTGTTCTGATCTATCTGTTTTCTTATGTGCATGTCGTCCCTCAAGCGTTCTCTAAGTATATTTAAATCATGATCTGCCATTTCGAAATTAGAAGATTAATTCCAAACTTTGTGAACTAAACCCTTTACCATATCCCCTCTATATATTTCCCTCACAAGATCTCTGTAGTGTTGTGTAAATTACGAGTACACAATTTCCCCTTTCGGACAAAAATGAGAGTTTAGAATATAATGTAGACAAAAGTACCATAAAAGATGTTAATCTCTTCGTATAAATATTATTCAACAAAATATCTTTAAATAAGTCCGATTTTCTTGTCGAATTTTGTGTCAGTCGATAGAGATTGATTAGTAAATTGTGATTATGAAAATCGACATTAATTAAATATTTATTGTTTTATATATTCAATTGGTTAATATATTTTTTGCACTTGATTGAATTTATTTGGTGAAAGAAACTATTTGATTATTGTGATTGTTGAAGAGATTCATCTGAGAAAATTATTGTGCAGTTCGAGAAATACACATTTCCGATAGAAGTTGATACATTTTTGATTTATTTCTTCTCAGTTACATATAAGTATAAAACATTTTTTATAAAAATAATGGTTGAAATGAATAGAAAACGAAACTATGAAACATTTTATTTTAACAAATATTCATTGAAAATCAAGAAATGAGATTTAAAGGTTGATTTTTTTGGAAAAATAAGATGTTTTACGTTTTGTTATTTGTTTAGTAACTTATTTTTTATTTGTTTTAAACGAAATTTTGATGCGTTTTTAAGACATGTGATAAAAGTTTGTTGTTTAATATTAATATGAAGGGACTTTTAAAAACTTTTGGTACATACACACACATATATATATATATATATATATATATATATATATATATATATATATATATATATATAT
>MQRK01216834.1:894-32004 GCA_001938485.1 Girardia tigrina
TAATATAACTTTCTTTTTTCGAATGTTACATATTTAATTATATAAAAATTTTAATTTGTACATATTTAATATAACTTTCTTTCAAAAATTTTCCTAACATTTTTAATTCCTAACAGTTAACACACTCACAGTAGGTGGGTGATTACTTAACTCAGTTGTAAATCACTGAATAAATGTTTTAATTTAAAGACATTTCTTTATTTTGGTTGTAATTACCAGAAAACCAAAACGTAAGTTTTTATTATAATAATGTTTATTTTACACAAATATTTAATAATAATAATAATAAATAATAAGTTAATAATAATAATGTTAATAATAATAATAATACTAATAAAATAATAAGTTAATAATAATAATTATTATTATTATATTATAATAAGGATACTAGTAACATTGATAATAATTATAAGTAATAATAATATTACATTATTGATAATAATAATTCTAATAATAATGAAAAAATAATGATAATAGTAAAGATGGAGTAAATACATGTTTGATAAAAAATAATAATAATTTAAAAATACTAACTATAATATAGATGATGTTAATAATAATGATAATTGATTAATATAGATTCCATTGACAGGTTCACCGACCACCAAAAATCTCGTGCCCAAGTTCCTAGGAGATTCGCCGACAGTGCCGAAGTAAGTTATTTATAGTTGATTATTAAAATATTAATTGAAAATTTTTTGGCACCGCTTCATTCCACAGACCCCAATTCGCCGCCCTCAACGGAGATACCAGAACACCAACGGAAGAACTGCAAAACGCCATCTATACACGGAAACTCGCAACAACCACTCACTGCGATCAACTCTACACATTCTAGCAACACCTCTCTTCTCAATCCATCAATACCCCTTAGTTCACCATCTCGAGAAAGTGGCTAAGATAGTTTCACCCGCCAATCTTCAATCTTCGTCCTATACGGTGTTTCAGCCCTCAGTTGAATTTGGCACTCAACAGCATTTCGTTACTCCTCCACACTGCAGTGATCAATTAGTCCCTATCATCAATGGAAATCCTGATTTCCGATGTGACCAAGATATAATTCGGTACAATCGTTGATACCGAAAACAAAAAGGGTGGTCCTCGTGTAACCCCACCGCCTTTTCAAAAGGTGGATATTGACGAGCCTTTACGCCTTACCCCGCAAAACACGGATTTGCCATGGTTCTCGTCGCCTCAAGGACAGAGATGCATCGAGTATCTACCAAAACATCTTTCTCAAACCGCTATCAAAAGCGAACTGAGGTTAGTGAACTGGTTCAGTGAGCTGGCCGTCTATTTGACAGAGGATGATTGCTGATTACAGACCTTATTAACAATATTTTATTAGAAACTTTGGTGTTTTTAATTTTTATTTTCATCAGTATGTCTCTTCTTTCACTTTGTTATTTCGTGCTCACTCTTTCCTATGTACATTTATTGATTTTATTTATGAGGACATAAATTTTAGACCACCAACAAATGTTCAGTATAGAGTATAAAAATAAAATTTTTTATAAATTTAATTGTTTTACTTAATGGGGTGAAACAAAAGTTTAACCATTTTAATTAAATATAAACTATATATAAATAATAGGAATAAAAACCTAAGAAAATATAAATAATTTATAAGAATTATATAAGAAAGATAAACAAAAAAAATTAAACAGTAAATAAAATTAATTTAAATTTTAAAAAAAGAGTATAAAAAGAAGAATTTAAATTAAGGGGAATAATAAATTGCTTTAAGACCTAAAGTACAAACCTTAATTAATTTTCCTATGTAATTTTTAAATACGTGGACAAAACGACCTGGTACCTAATCGTTGAATGAATATTGAATACCTTGTGTCAGATCACCATATAAATAGAATTAAAAATTAATCAAAGAGGAGAGAAAGAGTAGAGACAGAAAATGATATTTGAAAAAAAATTTAGTTCAGCTTTTGGTTTAATAAAGTACGAAGTATATTTGAAATATATATTTATATATTTGAAACTATCTTTATATTTTTTAACTGATTTAGTGTAAGTTTTAATCACTTCATTAACTATTCAAGATCTAAATTTTCAATTTAAGGTTAGGCTTCACTAAAAAGATTCTGTATTTTGTAAATATTAACTATTTCTTATAAAAATATATTCGTTGGTTTGATTTTATTTTATAAGAATAATAATCACCTCGATACACCAACACTATAGCAAATTTTATATGTTAGTCGATTTCACTATAACCAATATAATTTAACTGTATTTCCATAGTCAGGTGCTACTATCGAAAAAAAATTTACATGAAAACATGATTTATGAATTGTTTATAATGTATATGATCGTTACACTCCAATTATATGGACAATCAAGCCCGGGACCACATGGAAATAGTGGCGGTATACGAGCGATAATACCACAGACACTGTTATGATTTACGGTTGCTAAAAACTTGCGATTAAGGCCTGTAACATCCCCATATTCTCATCACAGTCCTCTGCCAGTTGTTCAAATTGTTGAATCCAACCCTTCTTTTCTTCAATGAGCTTCTTCAATAATATATATCAAAACCACTTTTATTTTAAAATATTTTATGTAAAATATATATGACATAACCATACACGACAAAACCACACTCGAAAAAAATACACCCAGATAAAACAACACATGGATAAAACCCCACATTAACAAAACCACACTATGATAAAATGGCACAAAAATTAAAAATATAAACCCTAAGCCTGGGATTAGGAAAATTCGTAATCCACAATTCATCCCCGTGAATTTTCACGAAAATGTATCTCTTTTAAAAAAGAATTAGACTGTGAAGAATTCCCTATTAAAGTACTGTCAACAGCTTTATTTTCGGAAGGCACATACATTGAAAAAAGTGCGCATGGACGTAGATCACCTATTTTCGATATATGTGGAATCAATGCCAGCGAACATGAAATGAAGATCATCGTATAACTAATTATATTGAAAGTTAACATCATATATTCGTACAGATGCGTTGTACAATTTACAAGTATATATATATATATATATATATATATATATAGATTCATCGACGCCCTCAAAAAACAACAAAGTTTACATCAATATGATTGCTCTCAGCTAGATTCTGAATACTTATCACTGCAAGAAATCAGAAATATCAAAACAAATCGGAAATAATTCACTCAATTGTTTGTGACCATGTTTTGGAGACCATGTCTTTTTGATATTTTTTATTATTACTTGAAAGAATTTTGCTTCGAGCAGACATTTTTTCTGTAATTAGAGTTTTGAATGATAAGACAGTTCAAATCCAAATTCTGAGATCAACAAACGAACTCCATTTTAATTTTTATTTTTAACACTTTTTTAGAGCTTTGACAAATTACTGATTCAATTGTCATTTCATTTTTTTTAAACAATTAATTTTATTTTTACACCGCACATTGAAACCGAACACATTCTTTCTTTTCTTTTATCGGTTTCATTTTTTTCTTTAAAACACAAAAACTAGATCGATTTTTGTCGAAATTAAAACTCTGGCAATTTTTTTATACTAATGATCTCAACAAACCACACACATATACACCTCAACCAATCCCATTTAATTTCATTTATACACATATATTTTTCTATCGATCGATACAACTCGATTTCATTCCCATTGATCGACATTTTGATCGGAAACCAAAATGAAGAACAACACAAAATTCATTCAACACATTCCAACTCTTAGAAAAAAAAGGGTTTAAAAATCAACTAAAAATGCGAGTTCTTTCAAGATAAAATCAAATTTCTCGGGTACCTCATCAGCAAAAACAAAATAGAACCAATTCCAGAAAAGATACTTTACATCAATAGATTACAACCACCGAAGAACGTACACGAAATCAGAAGACTATTAGGAATGATTAATTTTTACCATGACAGCATTCCACATTGCTCAGAACTTCTAGCAGAGTTCAGTGAACAAATGAAAAACAAAAAGAAAACAGAAAAAATCACCTGGAACGACAATTTGGAAAAACAGTTCAATAAAATTAAAGCCGAAATAAATCAAATTACGGGTCTAGAAATGCTGCAAAACAACAGCAAACTAAGTTTGACAAAAGATGCATCTAATACCGCTTTAGGCGCTGTACTAGAACAAGAAATAGAAAACAAAACGTCGCCTTTAGGTTTTTTTCTCGAAAACTAAAGGATGAAGAAATTAGATATTCCACTTACGATATGAAATTTTCGGCAATCGTCAAAAGCATCTAACACTTTAGCACGTTGACTGTCGCGGGTATTATTTGAAAAAAAATTCTTCGGCTAAGTTTCTACGTGTTACTTCATGCCACACCAACCAACTGTCCCTAAGAAAGCTATGCTAAACGTGGTCTGGTAAGATACACACACCCAGAAAAAAAATATTTTTTGTGAATAATAATTTTTGTTAATATAATTTAGTGAATAATAAGAATTATTATTAATTCCAATAGCGCAATAATTATTAATATTATATTAATTATTAATATATTATATTATTAGTATTTAAACTGAATCGAATCCAGACGAAACATTCAAAAATGAGTTTCAAAAGCCTCATCGAAACTATCTCTCCAGCCGTGTTGGAATTCAAAGACGAATTTATATTGAAAAGGTACACCAAGAATTCCGACCTACAAAAGAAGAAATGGCTCAAAGATACAAACATGGAGGATTTGCCGGTGGCCGTCGCGACTTTTATCGTTGAGGAAATTAATCGAAATCGAATATAGCATCAAATATTGCTACATATCGCCACTACAAAATCCATTATTTATTTATTATTATTATTTTATTATTATCCATTATTATCCATTATTTTATTATTATCCATTATTATTTTCGTCATATTATTTAACAATATTTTTTTTATATTTTGTTCATTTGTCCCTTCATATAAATAATTTAGTAAATAATAAGAATTATTATTTATTCCAATAGCGCAATAATTATTAATATTATATTAATTATTAGCGGTCACCGTTGCGACGGTTAACGTCTACGCACAGAACCAGAACCGAAGGACGCATCAAATACTGCTACAAATCGCTCAAGAATAGCCCATTAGAGAAGCCATTCAAAATTATCGCAAAAGAATGAAAATTTGTGGAGGACAGAGGCAAAAGAAAAGAGAGCTAAGCTGAGAAAGTTAAAAGTATATAAAAATATTTAATTTCGAAAGCCACTGATTTCTTTTGATTACATACATGGTTTTGATTTCTTGTGATTAATAATATTTTTTAGTCTTATTTACGTTTGTTATTTTGAATATTATTGAGTTATGTGTAAACAATTATGTAAACAATATGTTATTTTATTTATTTTCGTTATATTATTTAACAATATATTTTTGTTATTTTTTGTTTATTTGTGTCTTCTAGGAAATAATTTAGTAAATAATAAGAATTATTATTTATCCCAATAGCGCAATAATTATTAATATTATATTAATTATTAATATATTATATTATTAATATTTAAACTGAGTCGAATCCAGTCGAATTTTATTGTATTCAAAAATAACTTTCGAAAAACTTTGCAATGATATATCTGCAGACTTAATCCAATCCAAGGACAATTTTTTAAAAAATAATTACGCTCGTCGTTCTGAGCTACAATTCAGACATGCTTGGCTCCTAACAACTAACAACGTCGCAAAACGGGATCGAAACAAAAGGTCGCAGCTAGTGCAGCGACAAATCGCGCAAGAGTCCAAGATTTCAATAGCAGCAAGTCCTGCGACAGATCTTTGAAGTACAGTGCATAAGAGAAGAAATTGAAAAGTACCGCAAAAAAAGTGAAAAGTGGAAGAATGAAGCCGAAGCAAAGATAGCTGCGCTGAAAAGAAAGTCATATCGTGTGTATGAAGATATATAATTCGAAGGCTGATTTCTTTTGATTACATACATGGTTTTGATTTCTTGTGATTAATAATATTTTTTGAGTCTTATTTACGTTTGTTATTTTTAATATTGTTGAGTTATGTGTAAACAATTATGTAAACAATATGTTATTTTATTTATTTTCGTTATATTATTTAACAATATATTTTTATTATATTTTGTTTATTTGTCCGTTCTAGTAAATAATTTAGTAAATAATAAGTTAGCTTAAAATATTTTTCCAGCAAGTGCTGCTGGAAATAGCCAAAGTACCGGCAATAAGAAGAGCAATACAACAGTACAGAAAAAATAACACACTGTGGAAGAAAGAAGCCGACGTAAAGAAGGCTATGCATAAAAGGTTAATAAAAACAGTATATGAAGAAATATAATAATTCGAAGGACACTGATTTCTTTTGATTACATACATGGTTTTGATTTCTGGTGATTAATGATATTTGTTGAATCTTATTTATTTTTTTTATTTTTAATATGGTTAAGAATTAAATTAATTCTTATCATTTTGGCTAACTTTAATTAAGTGCCCCAAATATTTAAATGAAAATTTACCTTTTTCTAAGGTTTTTGATATAAAGATTCGCATAGAATTTTTCCTTTTAAATATGTGGGACACTTGAGGAAAGTTAGCCTAAATCGCTTTTTTAGCCTAAATCGATTCATAGATTCCTCGAGGTAAAAATTTATTAAATGAATTTTCTTTTTAATTTTATAAAATATTTTAATAAATTTTAAACTAAAATTAATCTTAATTTTGTTATTAATATTATTACTAATGTCCAAGTAAAATCGAACAACAACAACGATAACAACAATGTATTTTTTGTATTCCACTCCGTCGTAGATCTCCTTGAGCAGCTCCATCTTGTGTCTCAGATCATTGGTGACCTTGATGAAGCGCTGCGTCTTGCCGGCGATCTGGGCCATCTTGGAGCGCATCTGCGCGTAGCACGGCGCCGTCTTGAGCGAAAAGTCCCGGAGAAATGCGCCGTGCACCCGGATCGCCGCCGAAGAGGTGCGCGAGAACGAACAGGACGTCGCAGCAAGTCCTGCGACAGATTTTTGAAGTACAGCGCATAAGAGAAGAAATAGAAAAGTACCGCAAAAAAGTGAAAAGTGGAAGAATGAAGCCGAAGCAAAGATAGCTGCGCTGAAAATAAAGTCATCTCGTGTGTATGAAGATATATAATTCGAAGGCTGATTTCTTTTGATTACATACATGGTTTTGATTTCTTGTGAATAAAATTATTTTTTGAGTCTTATTTACGTTTCTTATTTTGAATATTATTGAGTTATGTGTAAACAATTATGTAAACAATATGGTATTTTATATATTTTCGTTATATTATTTAATAATATATTTTTGTTATATTTTGTTTATTTGTGTCTTGTAGTAAATAATTTAGTAAATAATAAGAATTATTATTTATCCCAATAGTGCAATAATTATTAATATTATATTAATTATTAATATATTTTATTATTAATATTTAAACTGAGTTGAATCCAGGCGAAACATTCAAAAATGAGTTTCAAAAGCCTCATCGAAACTATCTCTCCAGCCGTGTTGGAATTCAAAGAAGAATTTATATTGAAAAGGTACACCAAGAATTCCGACCTACAAAAGAAGAAATGGCTCAAAGATACAAACATGGAGGATTTGCCGGTGGCCGTCGCGACTTTTATCGTTGAGGAAGCGAATCGAAATCGAATATAGCATCAAATATTACTAGATATCGACACTACAAAATCCATTATTTATTTATTATTATTATTTTATTATTATCCATTATTATTTTCGTTATATTATTTAACAATATATTTTTGTTATATTTTGTTTATTTGTCCTTTCTAGTTAATAATTTAGTAAATAATAAGATTTATTATTTATCCCAATAGCGCAATAATTATTAATATTATATTAATTATTAATATATTAATATATTATATTATTAATATTTAAAATGAGTCATTTATAAAGTTAAATTAAAATGGTTAAATAATTAATTTTCAAATCAAATATTAATATTAATAAAAAGGAAAATAAATATTAAAAAATAATAATGAAAAAAATTAATTAAATTTTAAAACTAAAAATTAATAATTAAAATCAAATAATAATAAATAGATTTTAAAATAAAAATATAAATATTTAATATTAAATATCAAATAGTAATAAATACATTTTAATATTAAAATAAAAATAATTAATAATACTCAACCATTACAAAAAGTAATGGGGGACAACTTGTTGGGCAGGAATATTGCTAACATCTTGAGGCGCTGCCTTGAATATGATGGTTATGTTTACGCTGCCCCTCATGGAGCTGCATTTTGGCCGCAACATTGCCACATGGTTAACAATAGTTAGGGGCTGATCAAAACTAAATTTAAAAGATTTAACACGATTACTAAATTTACCAAATTAAAACAAAATGGAAAATTTGGTAATATTTAAAGAAAAAAAATTTTTATTAGAAAATAATCGTAGTTAAATGAGAAAGAAATTTGTGGTTATAGAAATATATTTTTGTGAAAAAAAATTATTTCATTTTATTCCCAAATTTCCTAATTCATTTCAAATTATTTCATTTTATTCCTATTTCATTTAAATCCTAATTTCTGACGTCGAAATGTCTAGTACCCTTTCGAGAGACCCGTTTGCACATTAATCTTAGGATAGAAAGATCTGTTATAAAGTGCTCACAGGCCACCCCCTCACAAAAGTTTTTAAAACGAAAACAGAATTTTAAAATATTGAAATTATTTTTATATATTATTTTTATATATTATTATATTTATATTATTATATTTTATATATAATTATTTTTATATATTATTATTTTTAATATTAAAATCAAATAGTAATAATAATAATCAAAATATATTTTAAAATTAAAACAAAATAAATCTAGTTATCATGTTTGACTTATAGTTATAAGTTATAATCAAAAGTTTAATTACTTTCACATATCTTATCGAATTTCCTGACCATTTGACCAACAAAAAATCTATTTAAACCGAGTCGAATCCAGACGAATCATTCTAAAATGAGTTTCAAAGTTCTTTGCAGCAATATTCAAAAGGACGTGTTACAATTTAAAGAAGATTTTGTAAGAAAACACTATACCGATTGTTCAATCTTAGATCAGAAGAAGAAATGACTGGCAGGTACAAGCCAGGATCAATTGCCGATCGCCGTGGCTTCTTTTGACGTCGAGGCGGCGACAAATCAGAACGGAATATCTAAGCAAGTGTTGCGAGAAATAGCCGACATATGGACAGTAAAGCACAGAAATAAAAAAAATATCGAAATAAGAAATCCAATTGGAAGAAAGAAGTTGAAGAGAAGGCAATGTTAAAACGTTTAAACAAAAGAGTATATGAAAGTATATAATTCTAATTTGATTTCATTTGATTTTTTTTAATAATAATTATTATTTAGTGTTAGTTACGTTTTTTTTATTTTTAATATTGTTAATAATTAAATTAACGGATAAACTCCATATAATATGACTATTCCTAATAATATGACCATTCCTAATAATATGATCATTAATTTTTTATAAAGTCATACTAATAAATAGTATTACCATTGATATTTAATGATTTATTAAAATTAAATTAAGATTAGTTTATAATTCTTTAAATTCAAATAGTATGACTAATTTACTTAACATTTTAAAAAATTTTTATTTTTTGGTCATATTATTTAATAATATGACTCATACTATTTGGAGTTATCCGTTAATTGTAATTTGGCTCACTTTCATTAAGTTAACTTAAAATATTTAAATGGCAATTTACTAAAAATTCATAAGGTTTTAATTAAATTCAGTATCGATATGACGGAATATCGGTTTTCCGTTTCCGTTTGAAACTTCTCATACTATTTTTCGTGGAAAAACGTCGATCCATTTCACAAAAATATAATTTTTTTAATATTTTTTTGTTAAAATAATAATAATAATTGTTGTTTTTTCCGTTTTTCAAGAAAAAAAGCAACCGAGCAATTAAAATGAAATGGAAATTAACGACTGGGTTTTCGATTGAGAAATTTAATTGGAAAATATTAAAAAAAAATGTATTTTATAAGAACAAACTTTTTTTCGATATCATTTAAATAAATTTGATATTTTCATGTTATTATGCTGATTACAAATTTTATTATGTTGATTGGCAAATATTAAAAAGATAAACAAACTACCACATACAATGCGCCACAGATACACCGACAGATAAATCGCAGTCACAAAAGAAATTCGCTGCTTCATCGATATCAAACGGACTGGTTCATCATCATCGTCAACCATTGCAAAAAATAATTGGGGACAGCTTGTTTGCAGGAATATTACTAACATCTTGAGGCGTTACCTCAAATATGATGAAATCGGGTCTACGCTACCCCTCATGGAGCTGTATTATGGCTGCAAAATTGCCACATCGCTAATAGTAGCTAGGGGCAGACCACACCGTGATTACTAAATTTACCAAATTAAAACAAAATGGAAAATTTGGTAATATTTAAAGAAAAATTTTTTATTATAAAATAATCGTAGTAAAATGAGAAAGAAATTTGTGGTTATAGAAATATATTTTTGTGAAAAAATATCAAGTTTTTCGTAATATTTTGATATAAAATTGAAAATGTTTTTTAAGAAATATCGTATATTATTTTGTTTCTTAACTTTTTGAGTTAATGCCGCAGATATTAGATTTTTTTAGAAATATTTTACAACGCGTAATATATTTGTTGTTGTAGTAATAATTATAAATAATTATAATTATTACTACAATAAATAATTAAATAATATTATATAGATATTGCAGATTACAATCACAGAAAATGGGATCAAAAAATATGAGGTGAGATGAATGAAGTTAACAAATAAAATTTAATTACTTTTATATCAACACACATGGTAATGAAAAGACGGTTATTGCAAAACTATGTAGACTAGAAAAACCCGCATTAAAAAATTATAATAATTATAAAGATTAAAAAATGGATTAAAATAAATCATTTAAAAATAAATTACCAAGTAATTCAAGAAATTAAAAGAAAATTAATTATTTTGTTTGTGACAACTCCAGTCTACGATAATTTACTGTCTTCCGTTCAATCATAATCAAAGTCGTTCATTGAATATATTTCTCTCCTGGTCAAAATTATTTTATCCATTAATCAGAACAATCAATTCCGATACCGAATTATCCATAGAATACTGAACTCTCGCAATTTGATCCTTATAATTTCTAACCAGCTACTATCAACAATTGATCTTAATTGGGTTTTTATAGTCTACATAGTTTTGCAATAACCGTCTTTTCATTACCAAGTGTGTTGATATAAAAGTAATTAAATTTTATTTGTTAACTTCATTCATCTCACCTCATATTTTTTGATCCCATTTTCTGTGATTGTAATCTGCAATATCTTTCTTTCACAATCATCTATAATCATATTTGTGTTTTAACTATTATTTAGTAAGTATTACTCGGTTGATCAGTTTTCATTAGTATATCTTACAACAAAATTAAACAATGTCAAACAACAATCGATCACCAAATCACGACAATTACACAAACCGAATAGTTTTTATTTTAATAAAACGATTGAATTTTTTTGATAATTAATAATTCCATATATTGTTTTTTTTAATTAATTACTTTTTTATTTATTTAAGTTATTGATTTTATTTAACTTTTAATTATTTAATTTAGTTATTTTATTGATTATATATTTTATTTAATTTATTTATGTATTTTTCTCAAACTGGCAAAATGTTCGGTCAAACATTTAATTTTCCGCTCCAGTGATCATGAAAGACGTAATAATATTGAGTATTTGAGAAGTATTGCTTTTCATTTTAACTTCTAATTTAAAAGAATTTAAGAATCTAATGTGGATCAATAAATTTTATAAAATAATCCTCCTTAATTTTGATTTTATTTTTAGTATTTATTTTAAATTGTATTTATTATTTGTACTGCATCATATTAAAATAAAAATGATTTTACATTTACAGTGTATATTTGTTCTCTATAATTAGAACAATTTTTTAAAAAATATTTTTCTTAAAAATCACCAGATCCTACTAATCAGTACCAATGAATTTGACGTGCTTTTGATCAATAAATTTGTCACATTATTTTTTTCATTATTAATTAAACACTTGTCATCACAAGGACAAATTGTGGAAGACTAATTTTCATGAGGACGAATTGTGGCGGATAAATTTTCCGATAACCCCCTAACCCTAACCCTAATCTTAACTAAATATAAACCATAAACTTAAATAAAACCTAAATCATTCATTTATTATAGCTATTAGGAAATTTGCTCAAATTGAATTTATTTGTTTTAAGTCCTAAAATAATTACTTAAAACAAAATTTCTTAATAACTTAATTGTTTAATTTGTAATTTATGATAATTATTTATAATAATTTAAAAATAAAGTAAACAAATTAAAGAAAAATCCCATGTAATAAAAAATAAGTTGTTTTAATAATTATCTATCCGTAACATATTCATTTTTAAATTAAATTATACATTATTAATTTATGTATTATAGATTTATTAATTGTTTCTTTTTCAGTCCTACATGGAGTTTACGAAGAACAAGAAAGGCTATAGAATTTTGACTTATTTAGGTTTTGAGTATCTGTATTCTCGTACTATAAATGAAGTCCTGACATGGAAATGCAGACAATATCGCTCTGTCTATTGAAATACAACAATGAAGACAAAAAAAACTGTTAAATAGTTCAGCAGCCTACCGTACATTGTCATGATTCCTGTCCTCAAAAGGCTGAGGCCAATTCTCCTAGAAGTAAGATGAGACAAAACGTGTGTATTTTCGGCAACTCAGTGAATGTGATGGGATATATTTTATCAGAATTGAGTAAGGATGCACTGGCACATATGTCCAAGCAATCATCTCTTGCAACAAATCTTCTTTATGACAGAAAACCCGATTCAACATCAGTAAACTTTGACATTCCTGAAAAGTATTGTCAACTAGTACTTCACGATTAAAACGTAAATGGTTCTGAGAGAATCCTTCTTTTGTGAAAAGGAACTTTCTCTTCAATTGAACAAAATGCAATCTTCTGAGAGGGCACTTTTGACAAAGTGCCACAAATGTTATTCAATTGTATATCTGACACGCCAAGTTGGGCAACATGTACCCCCTGTATTTATATTTTGTAACAAATAAAATATGAATATTTATAATAGAATGTTAGAAATATTGAAGTTGTTGGTCTCGAATTTGCTGCCACAGAAAGTGTTGGTAAATTTTGAGAAGACTAGCATGAATGCAGCAAGGATTGCTTTTCCAGAAGCTTAAGTGAAAGGGTACTACTTTCATTAGTGTCAAAGTCTAATCAGGAAAATCAATAGCGTTGGATTAAAATCAGATTTTGAATTCGATATAAATGTAAAATTTAGGATGAAATCCCTTGCTGCATTGACATTTGTCCCTATACATGTTGTAAGGAGTGTTTTCGATTATTTTTTTACTACATTTCCAAATGAAGATACATGTAACGAAGTTCTCACTTACTTCCTTTCAACATGTTGAGGTTATAAAATAATAAAATTATTAAAGATAATTTTTGTTATAATTAATAAATATACTAAGAAATTATTTATCTATTTATCATATTAAATATAAATTATATATAAATAATTAAATTAAAAGTAGATAAAAAAGTAAATAGTCAGGATTGGATAAATAAATAATTATGATAAAGAAATAAGCAAATTATTTTAAAAGGTTAATAAAGATAAATTATATTTAGAAAAAGGGTATAAAAGAAGAAGATTTTGTAAAGAAAGTTGCTCTTAATTATATTTAAAGAAACTCTTAATAAAAAATTAATTAAAAAAGTGCAAGAGTTATTAGTTTAACCTTACAGAACAGACAGTAAACGAATTTAATTAGCATAATTAATTCGGATAAAAACTATAAAAGAGAAAGCGAGATTGGAGATGTAGCAGTGTTATTATTTTAACTAATCAAAGTAAATTGAGCAGATCCATCAAGAATCAAATTGAAATGCGAAATATTATAGTTTATATATTTGTAAAATCTTCATATCTATATAACCTAAAATTATTCTGAGTAAAAGAATTTCTTTTCTCAATTCTACCCAAAATACAAATTCAATAAATAAGGTTAAGTCAGTTTTGTAAATATTGTGATTCAATAATAAATATTTTTATAAAAACCTAAATGTATTTACATTTCACTTTAATTTTAAACAATCACCTAGATACACCAACAAATATACATTGAAGGTGCAGCAGGTAGAGATCGTCAGATTCCAATAAAAATATGGATTTATTATGATGCAGCTCTTCGACGATCTCCTAAGACAACTAAATGTTGTGAAGGATTTCATAACACATTGAATTCATTATTTCACTGCAGTCATCCTAGCGAGTGGTTTCCATTCGATGGAATTCAGAGACTTGACTTGCCAGAGATTGACACTTATAAATGCCGAATCAGGACGACCAGATGTGAAATAGAGGAAATATTATGATCTATATCTTTCTGTTGCAACAAATGTGCAAGAATATCCATAGGTTGGTGATAAATTGAGATATTTTCGGAAATGGCTAATTTGATTTAATAAAAGTTTAAATTACTTATTTTAATATTTCTAATCCGTCATTATATCATAGTATGGTTTTGTCAAAATGTAGTTTTATCTGTGTGGTTTTGTCGTATGTGGTTATATCTGGTCACGATTTATTACTGTTTGATTTAAAATTATATATCCCAAAAAATCAAGTCAAGTTTTTTGTATATTTTATTTTTTAACATTAAAATAAATAGTTTATTTTTTATTATATCTCCTTTTTTTCTTGATGACTTAAAATTAATTCATTTATTTTATTGAACATCTCTTTAATTATTTCTCTTTTATTTTCATTTAAATATAGAACTTCTTGTTTTAAATAGATATGTAATGACTGAACATTTTCATGAAGAGAATAAATCCAATCTTATAACATCTTCCAAATATTTTCTATTATATTTAATTCAGGACTTATTGATGACCAAGCATTAATATTTACTTTTTTTAAATAATCATGTACTCCTTAGAAACATGAATTGAACAGTTATCTTGCTGTATCCAATAAATATCACCCATTCATTCACTAAAATTTTTGCATTTTTACTTCTTTACAGTCTCTTGATTTTAGCCTACCATTTAATATATTTATTATGATATAGCCATCACTAAATACCATTTCCCAAACTAATAGACTACCTCCACCTGAGTGACTTTTAGAACGGCAAATATTAAGTTCTGGGAGAAAATAAAACTTCCAACAATCTTGTCCATCCAGATATTTTTTTTCATCACTGTGGTGCATGCAGTCAGCCCGGTCAGCTGCACACCGCTCTACTTTATTGTTTGGAGTCTCACCGGCTCCGGGTGGTCCTTTTGCTTACTCCTGTCGAAGCGCAGTGCGGTCATTTCACCGTTCCTGACGGGGCATCACTCTTCCAGGAGATAAGTGCAGGAGGTTTGACGGTTCCACTCTCGGTCGTGGACTTATAATCAACGATCGGAAAATATCGACCTCAGAAGAGTCCCTCAGATCGGAAAAGTAAATCTATTGAGCGTGCTCTGTCCAATGTTCGAGAGAACGCAGGTGCATCGGAACAAAAACTATTCCGCAAGAAACCAACCATAGTGAATTCTATAAAGTCGTGTTCGATTTCTCGGTAGTAACAACAAGAAACATTGTTTCAATTACAACGCATCGTGAGGTTAAGTGAAAACAGCGATAAAAACTTTGTATTTTCCATTTACATTCAAATTATGTTATTGCATTTATTCGTTTAAACAACATTTTATTTTTTTCACATTTATTAATTCTTAAGAGTTAATCAGATTTTTTATTATCTTTGTCGGAGCAATACAATCACTAAATGTGTATAGATTTCAATTAAAATTTGAAATTATACAACTTTATGTTTGATTTACTATTTTTGTTTATGTTGTTTCGTGAGCAGAATTTTTTATTACAGTTTTTACACATACATGTATTCATTTATATTAATTTACGTTGTACTGTTAAAATTTAAAAATAATTCCTTTTAATGCATATTCCACTTCTGAAAGGGAGGCTATTGTATAACCCATTCATATTTATATTTAATTATTTAATTTATTATTTTATCTATTTTTATTATGAGTATTATTATACATATATATACTTTTATGTTTCTATTACTATTATATTTTGTATACTTATTTATATGTTTGCAATCATCATAACAGCATTACGTCGTTATGATGATTTAAAATTAAATTAAAAATTTAAAATATGAATCAATAAATCATCAATTGATTTTATAACTTACTTGAATAATTCATTCATTCATTTTTTTCTAATATTTTGTACCTATTTTAACAAGATTGACATTGGTTATTATCTGTGAACCGTTTTATTATTCTTGCATTTTGATCATTTTAACAAGTGGAATTCCAGATAATGAAATTATTTCCTATCAAATTCCGACCAACCAATATCAACAAGAAATCTTTTTATCATCGTACAAACGAAAATTCTAACAGTCGTTTTCAAATCATATGCGTTTTTTTTACAATATCCTGTATTAAATAACTGTGGACTGCAATTATTATCATCAAAAGTAAATTATTATTTGTTAATATTTTCTCTCACATATATCGCATTTGTATTTGTATATTCCAACACCATTTCGGGCTTTCCGTTGAGTTTGATCAATTACATATTTTAAAATAAATAAGGTTCTAATATTCATTTTTATTTATTTATAAAAGATAAAGGTAATTTCAGATTCATTAAATTGAACTTTAGATTACTTTTACAGAAACCAATAATTGCAATGAAAATACATGTATTACTGATGAAATTTTTATCAATTATAATGAGATTAATATTAACATTAAAAAGGATTATTTGTAAAAATGTTTTTAAATGTTTAAAAAATGATAATAAAATATTAATGTTCAGGAAAATTTAACATAAAAATTAAAATTTTAACTTGATAACAAAACATTCTTTAATACATATTGTAACCCCAAAATACTAATTTGTTATTGTTGTGATTATTTTAATATACAAAAATTTAACAAAATTCGTGATGTAGTTGTCATTATAAATGTGTCAAACAATACGGAAAAGCAAGAAAATCACTTTTTTGACCTAATCGTAACCCGGTAATTATAGAAATTCTAATCATTTTTTTTATACTTTTGTTGAGGTATTATCTTAAAATTTATATGTATTTGTTTTAAATTAATAAATATTATTAAACAATTATATTTTCATAGATGGAATATTTATGATAAGAAATATAAAATTATATTTTTTATATAAATAAATAAGGCATTAAAGAAAGTTTAAATAAATAAAAGAAGAAAAGAAGGTTAATATTTACAAGAAACATATAAATAATAAATTAAAATTAAAAAATAAAAATTAATTTATTAATAATGACCTAATATAAAAGGTCAAAAAATTATTAAGTTGAAGAAGTTAAAAATTATTTTTAAAAAGGAAACAGATGTTATTATTGATTTGAAAAAATCAAGAACTCAAGGGCTTCGTTAAAAATTATTTAAAAGGAAACATATGTTATTATTGATTACGAGATCTTCTAAGTTATATATAAAGAAAAATAAATCCCAAGAAAAGCAGAGAAAAATCCCACTGAAATAGTGTGAAACAATAAAATAAAAGTAATTGATACTATATAATATTAAAATACTATATTCGTTATATATATATATATATATATATATATATATATATATATCACGCTGTAAAGTATGGCGATAAATTTTTAACCTTCGAACAATCCGAGTTGTCGCTAAAGGCTCTCCGTTTCATAATATAAAATCGGCCAGGGGCCAAATAAAATACTTCTTTTTGTCCTTAAACTATATTATAAATTGTAGATAAAACAGAAAATATACCTTTATAAAACCATTGTCTTTTCATTTTAGTAATAACACAACAAATACTCAACACTTGTATAAAATAATTATTTTTCAAATAAAAATCAATTCAAAATGGTTTCAAAATTTTCCTCTTCAAGAAAAGAAAAATCACAAAAACAAACAAAAAAATATTTTTTTAAACGTTTAATAATGATGTTAAAAGTGCTGACACAAGTATTAATATAACATTTATTATTATTACAATTAGTGTCATCTCCAAAAAGACTCGGAAGATCCTTCACAATTTGTCATCATTCTAATTAGTGATATTTCTGGATTTTTAATAATGATTATACTACTCGACAATCAAATTAAGACAAAGAATGTGAAAATGAATGCGAATAGTCATTGTCCTTCTATACGTTCAGATTGTTTTGTAAATTGAGAAAAATTGATAATTTTATATTGTTATATTTTAAAACAACGGTCGATGTTTACATGTTAAAACAATAGAATAAATTTTAAAGAATCGAAATAACAATCAAATGTTGTTTACTATATTTACATTTAATTTACTTATCATTAACCATCGAGCGTTGCTTCAAATTGTGTTGTTACTGCAATATGTAATATAATCTTCTTCTAAGTTATTGAATAATATTACTGGTGTTGCATCTTTTGTGCTGGGCCCTTGATTTTGTTCCTCAGTCGATCGGTTCGCTTTTGTCGGAATTCACGGTGAACAATCCGCCTACTGTATCGATCGATGCGGTCAGTGTTGTTGCAGCGAATTGCGAACACATATCGTGCAGAGACTTGACAAGAATCACCGGTTGAATCGGCACATCCGAGCTTTCCATACTCGCAGTAATATAATTAGATTCACTCATTTTGGTTCGAAAAATTCGAATTCGTTTTATTTTCTCATCAATCGATAATTCAAACAACACTCCGTCCGACACCTTCGCACTATTCTTTTTCAACAGAGACCCCTATGCATTTACTCTACTGCTCAAATACAACTTCTCAAATGCTGCTCGTGAGATCTTGAGACAATGCCGAATGATCTTGTCGCATCGTAACGTGTTTAACTTGAACGATAACGTTGTGAAATCCTTATTGAAATCGACGTCCTTGATGTAATTTAAGTAAACAATGTCCTTCGTGGTGCAATAGCCAGCGCAGCTTTGTGGTTGCGGCGAGTCGGCGATGGTGGGTGGGTTGCGGGACGCGGGTGGCTTAAATTAATCATCTCACTGGTCCGTTCATCGGGCACGCCATTGAGGACATCGGATTTTTCTTCGACCTGCATCATTGTGACACTCAGATCAATTTTAGGTGGAAGTAGAATATGAATTTGATATTTAGTACGGTCGATTTCCACTCTCATTCTCTCTTCAATGTCGGTTGGAGCGACAGTTTCAGCCAAATCAACGACAAATTTAGCAAATTGTTTCAAATCAATAATATAATTAGGTTCTTCACTGTCAGCATTAATAATTTTTGTGCATCTCATTTCTTGCAAAGGATGTCCGCTCGATAAACAAACTTTATCCGCAGCCAAGTCCCATAAAGCCGGCGCTGCTAATCCCGTGTCCGATTTCTCAACTCCCGCCAATTCATTGACTCGTTTCAAGATACTTTGATTATCATCTTCACATTGTTTTATTTCTTTACTATATGGCGCAGCACCATAAGTTTTCAACAAGGCAATATCTCCTTCATCGAGCGATTTAATTATTTTTTTTATCGTTGAGCAAAAGTGCCCGGTTGGAACATAAATAAATTCGCCGCATGCATCGGCCCGAAGGCGTCCTCTGCACCGGCCCTGGTTGCCACAGGGGTTCTTTCACTTGCGGCCTCCCCCCGCACCCATCAATTGAGTGAACGTTTCCGCCAAGCCCGACACTTCTACTCAACTCGACCTTATTAGCTCATCATCGGAGTCTGGGTCGTACTCCCATGATGAGTTATCTACATCCTCTGATGAATCCCCAATCCTCCTCCTATATAGATTGGGGACTAGCTCATCATCGGATGACTCATCTTCTTCTTGATCCTCAATCGTATAAGTTCCCCCCTGTTGCACTCCTACTCTATAGTTGTACGATTGTATGAGTGCATCCAGGGCGGCCTGATCACACTCTTCTACTTCCTCAGGAGAGACATGTTCATAATCCGTCTCTTCCATTACCAACATGCCCTCCTGAGGTTCATCATATTTCTCTATCTCTATCTTACTTATTCTCTGGATCCCGCTTGGAATAATTCCATCATTTAGTTTATTAAAACAAGAGTGCATTACTGATTTAAGGATAATTTCACAAATTGATTCAATAATAAATTTTCGAAAATTATCAGAATAGCAATTTTTCAAAAAGAATACGCAATTATCAGCAAGAAAATTGTAAATATTGACGAAAAAATTTTGAAATC
The DNA here is from genome assembly GCA_001938485.1 of Girardia tigrina. NCBI lineage: Eukaryota > Metazoa > Platyhelminthes > Tricladida > Dugesiidae > Girardia > Girardia tigrina. Next base: position 21,200 of record MQRK01216834.1, read on the forward strand.
TGCGTGGGTGGAGGTCGAAATTTTTATAGATTTTAATCTTAATGAAAAAACAATTCACACAGCAGAAGTTGACAAAATTTTTCGATTTAATAATTAATTTATTTAAATTTAAATTAAATATTTTGACTATTTCACTATTATTTAAAGAATTTTCGCAAAAATAACAGAAATCGGTCGGTTTTTCTTTGCAATTATTCGCAGACGGGTGAACAGAAATGATACAGCCGGAACAGAAGATATTTTTCGTCGAAGAGGATCCGATAGAAAAGATTGATTTATTATTAGAAATCGGTAAATGACAACTAAAACAAGATTTATCCGTATTGGATCTAAGTAAACCGGTCGAAGTACATTTCTTACACACGACCTTTTCATTTTCGATAATAAATAATTCAGAAAGTTCAGGATTTACGGTATTTTTGCAGAAGTCGCAATTCAAATCGGTATTTGTCGGATTAATAACGGATTTTCTATTGACACATTTCTTGCAGAAAGTAAGTAATTGATTCTCGAATGTAATACTAACTTTATCGACATTATTCAGCACAATATTGCAGTTCTTACAAGTATCATATAAGACAGAAGAAAAATTAGTAGACTCGGTTACTAATTTTCCTGACGAAGGAAGAACAGAAAGATTAGCAGACGTGGTACAATCAGTACAAAAGAATTCGGTATTTCCATCGACATCGAGACGCAGAAATTTAGTCTCGAGGTCGATAATATTGGAGCAGATTGAGCATTTAGGGTGAAAAACCGAATAATTACCGAGTCTATTATTTATCTCGTCGGAGAGAGGACACTTGTTGCCGGCTGTCTTGGCGAGATTCGAATATTGTTAGCGATAAATTCGAGTCTATTATTTATCTCGTCGGAGAGAAGACACTTGTTGCCGGCTGTCTTGGCGAGATTCGGAATATTGTTAGCGATAAATTCGTTATTTACATTAAAATCAAAATTTTTTAATATTGATTTTAAGTTGACTATCATTTCGATCGTTTCAATTTTATTAAATCATCTCATCATCTTTTAATTTTCTCTGATCATTTCCCAGATAATCAGACATTTTTTTAATCATTACTTTCTTTTGAAAACAAAAAAAACGTTTTTAAAAAAATGGCTGCTTTTCATAAACTCAAAAAATCACCTTGCGCCAAAAAATTTATTTCTAATCAAATTTATACGTTTAAACAAAACTCGAATAACCGAATATTTTTCGGAAAAAGTCAAATTTCCAAAAAAATAAATCATTTTTTTACAAAATATAAACTTCATTCCCACATTGGCCAATCTATTTTTAGATCGGCCAATCGTGGGTTGCCTATTTTTAGATTAGACGGATGAAGCTCATATTATTAGAACACCGTTCTTTCCTTTCAATTGAAGGAGTCATTTTTTTTATTTTGAGTTGGATAATTATTGTTTGAGTATTTAGCTCTAGAATCGAGAATATTATCCGAACTATTTGTTTTCAAAGATTGGCGCTCCTTATGATGAAGATCAATTGATGATCTCTGTGGAAAATGTTTGATTGATAAGTCCCGTAATTGGTCTGGAATTTGATTGTTTTGAATGGATATCTGAAACATGAGACCTGGAGTCTAGTGAATAAGAAGCGATTTCTACAGATGCTAGAGGTGGAGATATAGGACTTGCGAACTGCGTTTATGACTGACATCGTCACTGTGAGAACGAGAGTGAGGAGAAGACTGAGATATATCGTTTTTCTTAACAACTTTTTTATCGTCTATTGAAAACGATACCTCTTCCTCAATATTGATCCCATATTGTTTATGCATGTCCAGCTTCTTTTGTAACATAACACACTTCTCTTTATGTTTATTTTCATCTTCAATAAGCTTATCTTTTCTCTTTTTTAATTCAGAAATTTGTTCCGCAATATTATCCTTTTCTTTTTCAATTTTCATTTTTTTGTGTTTCATATTCTTTTTCCCACTTTTTTTTCATTAGCAAACTTTTTATACATTTGTCGAAGGTTTTCTGTTTGCCTTCGACATTCAGCCATTTGATTTACTTGATTAGTCAAACTAGCTGAATTGTCAGTAGAATTTTCCATAGATTCTGACATGGATTCTGAAGATGTGAAATTCAGTATGGAATTTGCGTAGACTAACGCGGTGGACGATGATCCGATTTGACCTTCGGAGGGCTTGACAATTTTACTGGCGAACTCTTTGTAGGCTTTATTTTCTTCCTCTAATTTTTTAATTAGAGCTTGAGCATTAACTAGTTCTGATCTTAATCGGATTACTTCATTCATGATATTTTTTGCTGCCTCGTTGATTTCACTAAAAGCTGCCACAGTGTCTTTAGATAAATTAGACATAAAAGAATCAGACTCCAGTTCAGCATCATAATTTGATAGGTCGGTCATATCTTTGTCACTCATTCCATCAGAGTATAACGGAGTTGTCGAATCGTTTCCTTTCTCAAAATCCTCATGTTTGATATTTTTGATACGAAAAAAACTTGTAAACCCACTTACACATATACTTTGATCTTTTTTTTGTTTCGTAATCGGAGGGTTGAGAAAGGCAACATCAGCTGGCCGTTTCTTTTCTTGACATTGTGGGACAGCTTCTTTTAATTCTTTTTCTCTCTGAGCGTAATTGATTGATTGCGGTCATTTCGGCCATGATTTGATTCAATTCCTCTTTCACTTCGTTTTGTTTTTTTAATAGCTGACGCATCAGTTGACTCAAATCACGCATTTTCAATTGAAAAAAAGTATTCTTCCGAATTACTATTTCATTGCACAATCGTAAATATTTTACTGCTTTATTTTACAATCAAACAGTCCTCGTTGTGGTTAATCACGTTCTCAAAGTCAAGGTCGTCGAGTTCCTCGATATCGAAACCGCGGTCAATATCTTCATCGGAGTCAAATTTAGATGTTTTGGTGAATTTAGATTTTTTAGAAAAATATCGACATGAATTTCCGTTATTTGGAGATTGACACTCAGCTGATTGTGAATCGATATTTACATGAAAAATTCGGGTCGAAAACGTTCGATAACATCTAAAGAAAGTGACAGTGATTGTTAATTCAACATCATTAATTTGATTCCCGATGAACATTTGACATATCGATGTTTTCCCAATTCCTGAAGAACCGACAATACTCACTTTTCCAAAATTTTTATAATCAGTCATTGGAATTAATTCAATTTTATTTGTGTCATCGATATTCGGAAATAACAATTTATAATCAATCATTTCATTATTATCAAAACGACAACAAATCAGAAGACACAAATCGAAACTGTTTATTTTTTTGATTATTTAAACAAATAACATTTTTCAACTGGATTTTTCCATAATCGAATATTTTTTTTACAATTTAATAATTAAAATTTCCTTTTTAAAAAAAACCAATTACAAATATTTTTTTTATAAATACATATGACAAAATTTTTCTCCCTTTCATTTTTAAAGAAATTAAATATTTATATTTTCTTTATCGATTTGTAATAATTACTTAATTAATACTTAAACAATTTCAATATTTTTCAGGTCATGTCGAATAGACCTAAATGTGTCAAAAGTTCTGTTTGAAGAATGTGCGCGCTCATAATAAAAAGACTGCTCACCTTATTCATTACCCTAATTTACCGTTTGCAGTCTTGCCAACACCATATGAACCAAGAAAAGAGCCTCCTGTGTCACCGAATGATTTAAGCATTCCTGTGATAGGGATGATGAAGTATCAGAAACATTTGGGTACATGGAAGTCGATTGGAGACCGGATGATGTGTAACACTTATGTAAAACCATCAACCAAGATCAACTCGATAGTTTTTATCAGAAAATAAGGGTTATCCAAAAATGATTCCTATAGTTTTACCCGATATTTTTTTGATATCTAAAAAAACTTATTGGTATTTTTATCCATATTTTATTAAAAGCTAAAATAAACTAAGTTATATTTATACCTATTGTAGTRAACATTTCCAACAAAAAATCAAACCACGCTAAAATTTTCACAAATTTAAATATTATTTAAATGTAATTTAAATTTCTTTTATTTTTTTGTTGTCGCAAATCTATTTAATAATTACAAAATTAAAATTCCCAGAAGTTTTTTTCACAAAGAATATCGGGATCAATCGACCCAAGAATTTTTCCACGTGAAATTAAATATGTAAATAAAAAAAACGAAAACAATTGTTTTAATGTTTCAACGCAGATAATTCGAGTGTAACAAATTCAAACCAATTTAGACATTTCTAACCGTGATCGAACTGCCGAAAAATCGTGTAAAATTTATTTTGTGATCAATAAATTTTGTATCCGATTATGTCTTTTCCTTGTTTTTTGCAAATGGGAACCGCCACGGATACTCCAACTTCACTGGTGTCAGAATTAGACACTGATTCAATGCTGGCGACTCAAACACGCAATCGCTCACCCATGTCAGCAATGTTGACGTCAGATTCCGAACCTACAATTACCGTTCTCCGACCCGCCTCGGACACCGCTGCAACACCAACGAGATCTGCGGACCAGCGAGCCATCCGTTTTCGAGATCCATTCCGACTCAATCGTTCCTCACAATTTAGAAGCCACATCGCTTCTCATCAACTCACGGGTTGCCGAACGAGGACAGTAAACGCAATACGCGTGGCAGACATCGAAAAAACGGAAATTCAGGTTGGTCTTATAGATTTTGATATATCGTTGTAGAATAATAAACCTTTTGGGATTTATGATTTTAATACATTTTATAAACATTATGTAATTAATTCAAATTTAAATAACTTTTTTAATAATTATTTTAATATTTTTCATCAAAAAATCGAATTTTTATTTGTAACTGAGTGTTTTGGTTTTTTGTTCGGGCTTCATGTTTGCAAACGCCAGCGTAACATCATTCACACACACATTCAACACAATATGATAACCTCATCTATTAATGATCACATAACCATCACATTACAGGGTTCATCTGGGGAATCTCACGAATTGCACCCACCTCACGAATTAACGACGTCATAACAATTTTATCACACACTCACGGTCGCCGACTCTGGTTATCTTGGAACACCAAATCCCTGCGTCCCCAGCTCACATGGATCGAGTACGGCATCCCCAGCCAGGCACACATAACTGTCAATGACATTCTACCGGGGGGTGGTGAATGAAACCCCGACACAAGGGCAAGATATCAGCGCTATTTCATTGCCACCCACACCGCCGCCATATTTTTTGGACAAAGATGGAACACCACAGGGTTGGTTAAGAATCCTGTAGATACGGTTTCACCTGCAGAGAATTACGAATCAAACTGCTATGTTCCATCATGCGTTATGTTTTATTCCACCGGAACTCATGCAATCAATCTCACCACATATTCCAACGATCGGATCACACGATAAACCCTTTGATGAACTGAAGAAGCATATTTTCAGATCATTTCAACCGTCACTCGACGATATTTCCGTCACATATTTCAAATCAAAACACATTGGCCAACAAAAACCTTCCACCTTTTTGACGAAAATTGTGACGGACCTGGAAACTATCCATCCAGGAACCACAAACGGACCTCACTCCGACCTGTTCAAACGGTTTTCTCTGCTGTCACTTCCACCATTAGTGCAAGCTCTTCTAGCTGGCACTAACACGAAAAATCTCAACGAGCTGGCAAAAGTTGCAGACGACATTATGGAAACACAACTGACCGAGCCAAATACTTGCTTTGCCGTTAACACGCAACCGGCACAACTGCCTTCACCAGCAACACCAGACACATTCGTCACGCAAATCGAGGCGTTACAAGCACAGATGCAAGCAGTTACAACACAATTAGCTGCTCTCAACAACATGAAATCAAGACAGTTCCGTAAACAGCACCCAACACCTAGCCAAAACAGGTCACCCAGTCTCAATATGTGCTGGTATCACTCAAAGTTCGGTCAAGAAACGAGGAAATGCTTGCCAGGATGCACCTAGAAGGACGAAAAGATCGAAATTGAGTGGGACACTGTCTGTGTGCATCACTCCCGTTACGGTGGTCAGGCGAAACGGTATCCGCCTGGCTGCTCATACAAACCGTCAAAAAACTAAATTCACCTTCGGTCTTCGCAGCCGACACAGAAGGCGAGTACAAATGCTGCGGTATCTTTGTCGGCGATGCCACCGTCGTTGGTCCTTCTGCCAACAAAATAACTTTCTTAATCGACACGGGCTCCGCCATCTCTGTCCTGCCCAAAAGTTTCTATCCACAGACTCGACGCTCAGTCTCTTGTCTAACTGCTGCAAACGGATCAATCGTCCACACGTATGGAACAGTCTGCCTGTCATTCGACCTCATCTCACTGGGTCAATATTTTCAATGGACGTTCACGGTCGCCGATGTCACGCAACCAATACTCGGCGCGGATTTCTTCGATAACTTTGGTCTACTCATTGATTGCAGGAACCGTAAATTACATCCACCTCTACAGTCAGAAACAGCGCTTAGCACAGCACCTGCCATACAAGTATGTACCTTGCTGTTCGACCCTACACAGTTCATTGAAAGGACCTTCCCCAACTCCAACATAAGTGGACGTACGACCAAATGTATCTCAAACCATGTGATAGTCACTGTACCATGCGCACCCGTACGACAGCGTCGCCGAGAATTATGTCAACCTATATTTTATTTTCTTGTAATGAATTCAGTCAATATTTTTTTATTGAATTGTGTCCTGGGTATTTTTATTCTTTTTGTGTAGTGGTCGTTTTATTTATTGTATTTTTTTTATTTGGTAATTTTAATGGAATAAGAATAAGTCCAATTTTTATTCAACTAAGTAGAATCCAAAAGAAAATAGAAAAAATAGAAAATGAAAGGAAGACTAGAAAACAAAACTAAATTAAAAGAATATCATCAAAATTAAATTAAAAAAAATATATATCAAAAAAAATCAATAAAGAATGGATTTTATTTTATAAACACTTACCACGGATTATGATTTGAATTGATAACGTTCGTAAATTATCTTTTCGACCACTTACTAATTATTTCATTATATATTCAAGTGTACAGTTTATCGTGTTTGGTGTACGGGATTTTATTACGAACTACAAGACGATGAATCCATGATAATAACAATTGACCCTATTAACATTACTCATATCACATTATTGAGGTTATATTAAGTATTTATTTATCCTTGCTTATTTTCTGTAATTATCTGTTTTCCTATTATATATATATATATATATATATATATATATATATATATAGCATATTTTTACTATTTTTATTAATACAACCTTTTAAAAGTACTTTCATCGATATATTTTTTTTATTGGTGAAACTACTTTTATTACACCTATCTTACTGAAACCATGCTAAAACAATATGGAGTTTTAGCATCTGGAACGAACACGACGGCTTACGGGGGATAAGACGTTCTTGGAATTCTCAAAACTAGTGCTGGCGATGAAATGGTCTACTGGAACGAAATCGAAGGTCTTCTTTCGAGAATAAACATTCACACGAATATGAAAGAGGACTTGTGGCTCTTTGTAGATTGTAGTACCAACCGTGTGAAGGTCAACATGTTTCCTGCAATCCCAGTGACCTAATCCAGAAAAGTAAAAGAATCGTACTTCTCAATGAAATTAATTTTTAGGCTAATTCATTATGAAATATTCAAATGGAGAGTTTTTCTAGATTTGAAAATCATACGAACGTAAAATTGCTTTATTTGTATATGGGATAGCAGAACGCGTCAGCAGCATTACAGCAGAAGTGATAGGCCAGAGAGTGTAAATCGAACACCAGGATTACGAAATCTCCTCCAAAAGGCTATTGTACCACCGGGAAAGGTATTTTCACTACCTTTGTATATATATATATATGGAAAATGGTCAGAAAAGCAAAATTAAAGACTGAAAATTTATAAGTTCAACTGACGAGTCAGAGAATATCCTGAAATTATTTTTGAGTAAATATCTAGAATCGTAGCAAAAATAAACGCCTGTGTACAATTATACTCAAGGAGTTGAAACACCTGAACAGAATAAAAGAAATAATATAAAAAGTAATCAGAAAGTTTAATAAAATAATGGTTTTTAAAATAATATATAAAGGTTATATAACTATACCTAAAAAGGTATAGCCTGTTATAAGATAAAAATCTTTGACTGATATTGTGTTGTCGCTAAGATCCTCAATAATCATAAAATCGGCCGGGGGTCAAAAATCTTCTTTACATTTTAATCTAGGACTTGTAAAGTATATATTTAAATAAATTTTTTAATAAAAAAGAGTTCTATTTTTTTAATTATTTTATAATAAAAACAAGGAAGCTCAACGTAGATAAGTATCCTGAATCTGCATTTAACTAAAAAAAATCCATAATAAAATAACCAATATTCAAATAAATAACCAATAAATTTAATTATATATAATGAACTGGATTTTAAGTACACCTATCCGCTTTTATGAATTGGTTAAAGCTGTGGTGGCAAACCTGAGACCCGTGAGATTCATCACACTTTTACAAAATATATTACAAAATATAATTTTTACAAGCATATGGTTGACTTAAAATGCAAAAGTGATTTAAAACACATTTTTGAAACATCAGAATCAAAAAAAGATTTTTATTATACTTACATCAAAAGAGAAATTTTCAAATTTGAGACATCTGGCACAAAAGTTGTTAGTGCTTATGGGTTAACTTACACCTTCAAATCGTTCGAAAAGGAAAATGATTAAACATAAAACACGATTAAACATAACAGACGCTAACATCGAAGTCCAATTACGATGTACAAATAACCAAATATAAATCGATTTGCAAGATGTAAGTGGAAGAATGGAGAAAGAAATATTGCACTAGTAAAATAAATATGTTTTAATAAATTCATTTTTTATTTTATTTATATTTATATATTTCTTTACAATATGCGTTTATTATCATTATTATTATATTACTTATGTTGATGTGTAGGAATATTAGTAAACACAATAATAAATCATTGTATATCATTTCTAACTCTAAAAATTATCTAAAGTTTAAATCTAGGGTTTAAATCTGAAATGAAAATATATAATTTTTAATGCGGCTCGCAGAGTTATAATGGTTTTCCAAAGTGGCCCGTAAGATCATAAAAATTTCCCACCGCTGGGTTAAAATATATAAAAAATGTTCTTACCCCTAACACACTCAAAACACACACAATGCATGCCTACAAAAGCAATACATACCTTATACACACCCGATTGAATCGTCAATTAAGTGCAAAATCCGCAATTAAGAGAAAAAAAATTAAATTTAAAAAAAATTAAAACAATTAAAAATTTTAAAAAATTAAAAATTGTGTATTTTCTCTTGAATGAAGCTTGGATCCATTCTTGACTTAAATACAATGTCAAGAAAAGTAGTATATGGATAAAACATAATATTTAATATTCTTACGTTGGAATTTATTCTAGGATTGATATAATCAAAAACTTATTTATATATTATGTACATAGCTTTACGGTCCATCAAAAATGAAATAAATTTTATTGTCAAAGTTATTTTTATTTTAAAAATTTAATTTTAATTTCTTTTTATCAGTTATTACTTGACTTATTTATATTTTATGTACATTAAGGGGTTGACTTTTTTACAGCTATATTTAAGTAAAGTGCCAAAATATGACATTCTATGTGAGATTACTAATTTCAAAAGTTTTACTGGCTAAAGATACAAAAATGCCCCCGTAATTAAAAAAATATTTTTGTAAAAAATCCCTAAAATTGACAAATTGACATAGAAATAGCAATTTATTTTTACAAACCTTTTAGTTCATTGAAATGCAAAGGTTAATTGTTTGTGCAATTTAAAAATTGTCTGTATAAATTTATGAACGATTTCGAGTTTAAATTTTGATTGCGATTTCTCATTTTTAGAATTTATGAGATGTTATATTTTTTAAATAAATTTTGTGAGGATTGAACTAGAATTTTGTGCTTTTGAAATAAAAGAGAAAATTTCAAGTCATTGACAAACGAAAACTCTCGATTGTTTAATTCATTTAAAAATAACCTCTTGTGTTTATCTAAATCTCATATCGCTATAACTGATTAATTCGATCAATTTGAACGTTTTAAACGTAAAGAATCGAAAAACAAAAGGAAATTTAATGACTTTAAAAAAAATGACTTATGAAAAAATATTCAATGTTTTTAAAATCGACAATTTGAATTATACATAATTATTAGATCTAGAAGATAGAAATAGGTCTGTATGTGTAGATACAAATTTTTGTAAGCCACCTATGAAGAGTTCTGTATTGACATTATATCAGACTAAAAATAATAATCTTGTTTATTCGTTCGTGATCAGTTATTCGCATCTTTCTAAGAAGGATAAATTAAATCTTCAAAGGACCCAACACACTAACGATGAGATCAAATCCTGCATACCAGCTACCTCCGTCCGGTTCTCGGGGAAACTCAGGGATCGGGCAGAACAGCATGTCATCGAGAACGGGTGTATATGGACTAATTATTATCGTCATACAAAAAAATCTTTGTTGTATGTCTGATAAAGGTATACATCTGTGGAGATTGATGGAATTAACATGAAGATGTAAAGAAATATGTATTTAAATAAATATTAAATTAAATTCATACTTTTAATTCAAGCATAAAACTTAAAAATTCCATTAACCTTCTAGCGGGCGCGCAGTCGTAAAATTTACGACAAATGCGCATTACAGCTTCCCCCTCTTATACCACTTAGTTATAAGCGGCGAGCTCCAACCTATTCGAAGGTCAGTGTCTCTCTAAACTA
>MQRK01216861.1:13290-23638 GCA_001938485.1 Girardia tigrina
TACTAATTAAAAATAATTTAATTTAATTTTAAAGTAAAAAGATTTAAAATAATTTTTGAATGTATTATTTATTTTTTAATGTAATTTAAAATTTTAATATATTAATTTAATATGCTCTTTTTTTTAAAAAATGTTTAGATTTAATTTCAACCAATTAGATTCTTTATAATTAATAATTTTTATTAACATATTTTCATTTATTGAAAATAAATTGTTGGAATTCAGAAAAAATTGATCAACTGAGATGTCAAATAGTGAATGCGCTTGTATTATTAATAAATGTTGTAAAACTCATATTGATGTTGCTAATAATTGATAAATGGTAAAAATTATTATTTTTTCATTAATATTTTTAGAGGTTAAATATTTTAAAAAATAACTTAGAAAAATTGTTTGAATAATCATGGTAAAGAGAAATAAGAAAATTAATTAGAACGATGACAAACGATGAAAGACCTTCTGAGAGTCATAATGACTCTAAATGTAATTGTAATAAACATTCAAACGAGACTTGCCTAAATGTTCTTAATAGTGCCTTTTTATAGTTTGATTCAATTTTCCAAAAATAAATTTGAGATTTTCTTGTTTCCTTTTTTATAAATTTTCTTTGCCATTATAACTCTATAATAAGATAAATGATTGGAAATCGCGATGTATTCACAGTCGAACTCCAAAAATCGGCACAGTCATATTTGATATTGTAACTTGAATGGATGAATTTAGATGTATGTTGATCCATTGTTTCATTAGAGCTGTATCAAATATATTCAAAAAAACGTACGAAACGAAATACTTTATCTAAGTCAACATTCAAATAAATCTCCTTAAATATTATTATTTATTATATAAATAAAGTTTAATTATTTGTAAAAAAATAATTAGAAGATTTCTGTAATAATCCTTTTGCAGAAGAGAAAAATTAGAGAGTCACTTATTAAGAAAGAAAATTCTTTATTTATTTTTGTCAATTTTTACGTACAATTAATAGTTAAGAAATAATAATTTTATTATCATAATTATTGAATTAAATAAGACGAAAAATTAAAATAATGTCAAGAAAATTTGTTGAAAGAGAACAACAAAAAATAATCGTTTTCCTAAATTACAAATATGACGAAATTTACCATTTTACAAACAACAATAAAATTTTCGATCTACAAAAAATCATTTATCAAATAAATGTCGAAATTCAATGGATAATGAAGAAGATGGAAAGTCTTCAGATATTAAAACTATGTGGATAGGCTGCTATCTTAATGTAGTTTTATGTGACAACTAGCAGAAAAGAAAGACGTTTAGCGTGAATCTGGAACTCCTTGATCAATTTTCTAAACTCAAACTTATAAATAAAACCTCTTCTCAGACTCGCGCTTCACAATCACAAATTATAACAGCAAAGAGAACCATTTCTTGTTCACTTGTTCTTTCATATTCTTTCATACAGAATTGTATTTTCTCTTCTATTTTCTAGATTAATTATTTTTATTGCACAGTTGTTATAAAAGTCTTCTATGACTCCTTGGGAATTAATACATGGGATTTTCAATCTCTCCGCTGACATACCAGTATTCAATAAACATGGTTTTGTTTTGAAGTCAATATGAAATATTGGTGAGGTGACTTTACCGCGGCGACTTTACCGCGGGCGACTTTACCGCGGGCGACTTTACCGCGGACGTCTTTACCGCGGGCGACTTTACCGCGGGCGACTTTACCGCAGATTTTTTCAGAAAAAAATATTAAAAATTTATAATATTAATATTAAATAATTAAATAATTTCAATTTTCTTAAAATTTTTAATTTTTATATATTTTTTTTGTCATTATTACCGAATAATACTTTATTAAAATATACTCGGAGTAATATTTATAATAAAATTTTCCATTTACGTTAATATACATTTAAAAATATACCTTAAAATATTATAAATTTCTAAAAAATTTTCTCTCACTTTTTTCAGCATGAATCTTCAATTCTTTACTTCAAAATCTGGAAATCCGATTGTTGCGTATGCAGGCTATTCTTATCGCTTGGATTAAAGGCTGTTTCTTTCATCGGAACCAATCAATTTGGAAAAAATAAAAGAAACATCAAATCTTCCAGATCTCTATTCAAACAATGATGAAATTAGAACCATTCTGAAATCAAAAATGGCCTTAGCGTTTGTTCCTGTGGATGATGTTTTCACTGCCTTTTTTGTTTAACTTGATCTTTCTAATGAGTATCCAGAACTAAATGATGTCTTTGCATATTTTGCGGATACATATATTGGCCGTGCTCGTGGAGAACGAGGATTACGTCCTCGATATTCAATTCAGTGTTGGAATGTATATGACCGCGTTATTTCTCATCTACCACTCACAAACAATGCAATAGAAAATTGGCATCGTGCGTTTCAAAATTCTATCGCTTGCAATCACCCAACTGTTTATAGTTTGATAAATCAATTTCGACTGAACAAGATTTTGTTGAACTAATTTTGCAGCGCATTAAAATTCTCTTTAGAATTGAAGAATTCCCACAATTCTCATCGCAAATTTATGCCAAAGTAAGTGAGAGGATTGAACGTGTCGTTGAGCAATACATTAATTTACCAATATTGGATTATCTTAGAGACGTTGCCCATAATTTAAACTTTTTGGATTAAAGTATATATTTACTATTCCATTATTTTAATATATCAGTTTAATATTTTTGTATCTTTCTTCTATTTACACATCACATTTGTTTGGTGTGTTATTCATTTGTTCTAGAATGTTATTTGAATTTATTTTAATTAGGAATTTACTAATTTTTCGTATGTTCTTTGTTTATTTTTTATATTAAAAAGAATAATTAAATGTAATGTCGATCTGAAATTTTCTATTCATTTATGTTTTAAAATTAAACCCGTGTAAGATTTATTGTTTTATCATAACATAATTAAAAATTTTTATTCATATTTTAGATGACATTGTTCACTTATTGACAATTTTGTTGTAAATTTTCCGCGGTAATGTGGCCCGCGGTAAAGTCGGCGTACCGAAATATTTTATAATTCAAATTAATTAAAAATAACGAATGAAAAATTCCGTATCACAATTTTTAAAATAAACTTTTACAACTGTAGATACTGAAACTTTTTATAATCAACTCAAAAACAATCTATACGATTCAAATAACATTTTTTATATTCATTGTGAGTAATATTTTAAATTTTGGTATGTTGAATTTTGTATGTTGGAAATGTGTTTCTCCCACCCAGATGGAAAATTGATATTTTGGATGTTCACGATTCGAATATTTGTTTTCCATACAACTTGAATTGTCCTTTGGACAACTCTCAGCCAAACTTTCAGAATTCGACATCGTTCTAAATTGATAAATTTTTGTTAATGTTTTTTAATTATTCGAACAAATTTTCATTATTTTCAGATTTTATTTTAATTTTAATATTTTAGTAATAATTTTATTTTAAAAATGATTTTATTTAAAGAAAACATTTAATTAATCAATTTGAAAATTAGTTAAAACTATTTAAAAACTTTATTTAAATTTTTAATATGAAAATTTGAAACGATTTAAAATTTTTAAAGTTTTTAAATATCTTATGCTGTAATTTAAAATGCAAATTATGCTCGAATAACTAACTATTCATCATGAACATCCAAAATATCAATTTTCCATCTGGGTGGGAGAAACCAAATTCTAAACTCAACATACAAAATTCAACAAACCAAATTTTCAAATATTCCTCACAACAACAAAGAAAATTCTTTTCTTTAGCAAAATTGAATAGATGGATTTAGAAAGATTAATCTGAAAAGAATTTTGTAGAAAATAAAAAGAATTTTTTTGACAATTGACAATATCTGGAATGGTAAAAGATCAGTAATCTGGTTCTAATAAGGCAAATAGAAACCGTGTCAGAAAATGGAAAAATCATTTATTTCACGGTATTTATTTCACTGACGTATATCAATCGTTCAAAAATCATCAATAAAAATTATAAAAAATTTTAGTGGTTTGATTTTTTTCCAAAACAATTATATGAATGGTGTTTCGTTAAACTTCTGAATATTTAACCTAACGTGCCCTTTAACTAAGATTATTAATTCTGACGATTTGATATGTTTTTGCTATGCTATGTCTACCAACATTCTTGTTTTTAAATGAGAAAAGTTGAATCATGGAAAAGAGAGATTGATAATTATGATTGTGTACTCAATATGATAGAAATTAGATGCATCAGATCATAATGAAACGAGTATAATAATACTCCTGAAATAATTTTGTCAAGCATAGCGAATAACAACCTCAAGAGAATTCTTCTTCTTATATTAATTACTGTTGTACTTCTTGGAGCAAGCACAATTCAAGGCAAGTGAATCCACTCAGTAAAAACTAATAACAAACACTCGGATCAACTGTGCATCGGCGACATTTGTTGTTGGGGTTCTCAAACTTATATATTTAAAAAATTTTAAAATAGCATAAAATATAAATTATGTTAATAGATTATTATTTAAAAGTCTTAAAAACAATTAACACATATTTTTTAAGTAAAATAAAATCTAATAAATAGCTAATAATATAAAAAAATTAAACGTTATATATATATATATATATATATATATATATATATTAAAATTTTAATAAACATAAAATAATGTTTTAATAAGAAATAAGAATTTAAAATTAATAAGTTACAAAAACGTTTTAATAAAAATAAAGTATTTGAATTTTATAATTTTGCGATAAGATTTTAATAATAATAAAATTAATAAGTTTAGGTAAAGTTTTTAATAAGAATTATTTACATAAGGTTATGGCAATTATAAAATCATATTTATATTTATACTTATTTCTAATTGGTATAATGTAAGAAAATGTTCCACGAAAAATTGTTTTAAAAATCGTTATTGTTAAAGAAATATATTTTTAAGTGTTTTGACCTCAGTTAATAATTTCCAACCCATCGTTAGTCATCACTGATACTCAATAATCGAATTCGTATAAAACATGTTTTGTTCAAAAAACATATAAAAACAAAAAATGGAGGTCAAGTATCAGCTACTATGAAATGAAAAACTTCATGATGTTTCAAATGATCAAAACCTATTTCTGTTTCTTGACGTTTAAAACTTTTAAAAAACGTATTTAAATAGAACGATTTTTACAGAAAAGAAAAGTTTATTTAATATCACAAGTGTCCGGTTTATCAAAATTTAACGAGAAAATATAGTATGAGGTTAAAGTGGTTTGTTTAATGAAAAAAGGCGAAGAAGAACTTAAAGTATGTGATAAAAGAACAAGAGTCAAACATTTTTAAAGATTTCTACAAATAAACTGTTAGTTGCACTGGCATTATCTTCGATGATGTTTGATTCAGGTTGGGAGTCATAATTTCACACAAACATTTAAATATACAAAAATGACACACAAAATTAAACAAATTTCTTCTCGTAAATTTAATCATTTTGCAAAAATCCATTTATTAAATTTTCTTTAAAGTCAAATATTTTTTTTGTATAAATTTATTAAACTTTCCTTATTATAATTTTATGCCACATTCTATTAGTTCCCTATTTAATTACACAAAGCGTCAAACAAATTTGGAATGGAAATCAACAGACAAAAAAGCAAAGTAATGTTTTCAGGAAACCATAACAATGAGGTTAAAATGGAGATTTTCATTGAAGGGGAGAAGCTGGAACAAGTTAAGAGTTTCAAATATTTAGGCTCTACTATCACAGAGAATGGGGGAAGCAAAGAAGAAATCAGAAGTCGGATTGTTGTATCAACAAGCGCTAAGATTAAACTTAGCACAGTTTTACATTTCAAAGAAATTCATCTCAAGAGCAGATTAAAGATCACTAAGACTATTGTCTGGGCAACACTCCTCTATGAATGCGAGAGTTGGACAATAAATCAGAAGAGTATGGATAGACTTAAGGCGCTTGAAATGAAGTGCTACAGGAGAATGCTGAAGATCACGTAGAAAGAAAAGAAGACAAATGACTTTTTTTGGAGGAGAGTGACAGAAATACTTAGTAAAAGACCGGAATCAATAGAAGAGATCATCAAGAAAAGGAAGCTCAAATTCTACGGTCATCAAATAAGAAAACAAGCACTAGCAAAGGTTATGATTGAGGGAAGAGTGGAATGAGAAAGACCAAGAGGAAGACAAAAGAGGCAATGGATGAACGATTTAAAAGAATGGACTGGACTGAGTATGAAATGTCTGAGAAAAGAAACTACAAATAGAAAGATGTGGCGAAGACTTGTTTATAATTGGGTGCACCCACGGCCCAACGGCTAAGGTCAAAAGAAGAAGAAGATTATAATTTAGTATAAAACTTCATTTTAAAAATTTACATTTTTTGTTAAAAAAACATTTAACTTAACTTTATCTTCTTTCAAAATAATTAGTATCGTTTTCCATTATAAATTTTACCTGAATTATTGTTTTAATATGACATTCATTTTTACTTCCTTATCTCTTATTTTTTAAAAATTTACCAAATATTTTCTTTTTAATTTTTAATTTTCTTTTCTGATTTAATTAATCTAAACTTTTTAACTTACGAGATTTTCGTTTATTTTAATTATTAAAAAGTTTTTTAGGTTTTTGAAAAATCCTTTTTTACTTTTAAGTTTTATAAAACTGATGTATTTTTTAATGTTTTACAAAATTATTTAATTTTTCTTAAAACTTAAAATTAAAATTTTTTATAAATTATTTAGCAAATTAAAAATTCCTCTTATGAACAAAAAAGAAGTCTTGTTTTTTTTTGACAAAAAAATATTATTTTTTTATTAAAACTTTTAATTTGAACTTTCTTTTAAAATTTAGAATAAAAATAATTTGTATTTTTATTGGATAAGGTAAATTGTTTTCAGAAATAATTATATAAAACGACGTCAGTGAAAAATTATATATTCTGTTTATCCGAATTCACGGATTAACCGGATCTCTCTTTCTTGTCATGTCGAAAGCAATTACGTTCGCATAGAAGCAACATTGACTTTCTAGGTCAGGAAAATTTGAAAAAAATTATATAATATAAAAACGTACTGAAATGAAATTTAATTTTAATTCAGAGAAATTTAATAAAATTTAAATTACGGTAATCATGGTTCCGGTAATTAAATCTCTAACACGTAATTCAATCAGTCCGGACAATCTTAGACAGACTGTTTCGGGGTCAAAAGCTTTTACTCTCTTTTTTCAATTACTTCGAAAAAGGAAGACAATTCAATTTGAGAAAATGTTGCGAAAAATAAAACTACAACTGTTTCTTATTTTACAATTTTCATTTATATTTAACTTAAAAATATCTAATTAAAAAATTTGTCATCATTATAATAAAAACGGAAGTTGAGTTCATTTAATTTTAGAAAAAGTTCTCAAAATGGCGGATAACTCAACATTTTGTCTGCGGTGTAAACGAGAAGGGGGTACATGTTATCATGAAACAAATGGGACACAGTTGGTTTAATGTCAGTACTTTTTAATGTGGTTGATTTTTTTTGTAGATTAAAAGATGATATTCAATGCGCTTGCCCGTACAAAACAGCAACGAGTGTCTCATTTCATAGATGGAAAGGATCAACAATATGCTCTTTTTTATTAGGTAAAACAGAATAAATATTTTTTATAAAAATGTTTTTTTTATAAAAAGAGAGTCACTATTTATTGTCAAAACTCTTTATTATATGTATTAAATAATATAAGAATTAAAATCAGTATCGTGTCCACAATTGTGATCAAAGTTTAGAATTATTTTTAAGAAAGATTAAAACTTCTAAGTTTTAAAACAAATTATTATGAATAAAGTCTTTTAACACATTATATATCGGAATTTTTTTGTCGCACGACCTCTTTTTTGAATTTCGGTTGCTATGTGACTTTACTTGACACTGATAATACTTTAGAATAATTTTCGAGACCCGAGCATGATTTATTATTTTGTTTCAGGTCTTCAATGTTGATAGGTCAAGTTTTTGAATAAGCTTGTTCATAACTTTTCATACTTTTTCTTAGGATTGAGATCCTGTTAATTTCAAGGTCAATCGAAAAGTCCTCAGTTATTAACTTGAAACAAATTTTGTGATTGAGCAGCTGTGACATTTGGAGCTCGATCTTGTTGAAAAATACAGGTTCCTCAAATATTCAGAAGAATTGTAACTTATTTTACAAGAACTTTCAAAATTACTTTACATTTAGCATTTCAAATTTAGAATAAAATGTGGAGTCTCTCGTCCTGATGTGTCAATTAAATCTCCCACCATCATACAAGTCACATTTTCCATGGTAGAAATTGTATAAATAGTGTTGTATTTTTGAGGAATAGGTCTGTTAAGACATTAATGAATACATCACTGTTTCGACGTTTTCCCAGTATTCAGAACTCCAGTCACGAAATTTCCTGAAAATAACAATTTTTCCGTTAATTATTCGAGATTTAGCAATGAATTTTCTGTCGTTTGAAAAATTTAAATTTGAAATTAAGAGAAATACATCTTTTAATTAAGCTAGCAGGTATTGCAACATCAGTTGCCGAATTAGTAATTTATCTTCGAAATAATTTATCAAGTTATCGTAAAATTCAATTATATTAATATTTACAAATATTCTCATATATTAAAATCACATATTCTTATTAATCATGCAAAACGAGAGAACTTTCCAACAAAATAATCTACGAAATAATTTTCTCCTTTAAATCCAGCTTCAACAACAGTATTCGAAAATGGATCAAGTTCACAATTTATTCAATTGTATTTCATAATTAGAAATCAAAATTATAATCAAATTATAATTAGGTTCTTTATAATCGAACAAGAAATAATAAAAAATTCACGACGTTTCAAACAGTGAATGAAAATAAGAATCTTTTTTTGTGGAAACTGATTGATTGTATATCGAAAAATAATAATAAAACTTAGAATGTTGAAAAAATTTACGTTGTTATAACGGACTAATTTTTTAATTGTGAAGAAAGAATTTTGAATTGTTATAAATCTTTATTTGTCTAAATCAATTGTGTCGCACTCGTTGA
Source organism: Girardia tigrina (assembly GCA_001938485.1). NCBI lineage: Eukaryota > Metazoa > Platyhelminthes > Tricladida > Dugesiidae > Girardia > Girardia tigrina. The sequence continues at coordinate 22,336 of MQRK01216861.1, forward strand.
AAAGATTCTGCGCTGAATCTTTTGCAGAAGGCCGTCCGATATCTCCGTCGATAATACCACGAAATTTCCTACCTAAAATTTCATCAAGTTCCGTTCCCATAAAATATTCGTATACATATGTATAATAATAAGGCAATTAGGGAAAGACTCACCTGATTTTAAAAATTTGAAAACATGTCTAATATGTTATTAGATCGAGCCAATAGAAATCCAGAAACATATTTTTGAAATTGGATGGTTTTATTTATTATTATTAAATATTTTTCTTTCATAATTTTTCGACGTTTTTTACGATGATTTTTTTGACATTTTATTTTTGACGTCATAATATTTCCACGTTTTTTCGATGTTTATTTTCGAAGCCACGCCAGCAACAATGCCATCATGTCACACAAAAAAAACTAGTTAAATTTAACAGTAGTTAAATTCAATAAAAATTAATAAAAAAAGATTTTTTAAATATTGTGTTTAAATATTAGAAAATTTGACTATTATTTTAAAATTCACGTTCTATAAAGTGTTCCAGATACCGATGCAAAAGAAGATAACCGACTTTTATTGTATCAATAAATATTTATTGTCTGGAGTTCAGTCTTCTTCTAACAACTGTACGGTAGCAAAAACAATAGTAAGCAAATCTAAGAAAATTCTTATATACATTTTAATACAGTAAAAGTGTAAGAATTTTCCATCAATAATTAATAAGTCGAAATTTCAAAAATTTATTCTTATTTAAAAAAATCCCCGTGTTTTGTAAATTTAAACAAAAATCATCAAGAGACTTAATTCAGAATATTTTGGATCCATTATTATAATATTGTAAATGTTATCTTAGTATAGTAAAAATAATATAGATATAAATATAGTTATTTATCCTTACACCCCCGTTCTTTAAAAGGCTTAAGCCATTCTATATTACTCTGAATTATTCGACCTGTTTTATTCCGCATTTCAACACAGCGATCATGGTCTTTACGAATAATTTCATGCTGTCCTTCATAACGTCTGATCCTTTCTGCCTATTGTCTACTTTCACTAGTACCCAGTCACCGACCCGGAAATCTCGTTTTGTTATCGTTACATTAGGTTTGCTCATCTCTGACATTTTAACTTCGTCAATTATCTTCTTGTTATCCAATTCATAATGTCGTGAACCGTCAAGGGTTAACCGTTTTCCCAGAATTACTTCCACAGGACTATATCTAGTAGTACTTTGTATCGATGCATTCATACTAAGTTCTATCTATGGAAGTAACTCTAGTAGGGGGAAAATGTATGTTCTCCACCAGACCCCCCCCCGGGG